>UCOK01019357.1:2880-64065 GCA_900474325.1 Synergus umbraculus
CAATTTCGAAGGTTTTTGGTGAGATTTTAAGAGATTTTGAATCTTGTCCTAGAATTTCGAAATTTCAAAAGGTTTTTGAGAATTTAAAAATATTTTAAGGAATTTTAAGAGAATTCAAGAGGTTTTAATGATTTTTAAAAGATTGTGGCATTTTTGAGGATTTTATTGAATTTTATGAAATTTATAATACTTTTAAGGGATATGAAGAAAGTTTTCTGATTTTTAAAAGATTTTATGCAATTTTTAAAAATTTTATGGAAGCTGACGAAATTTTTAAAGCTTTTAATGGGTTTTAAAGGATATGAAGGGTTTTTAAAGATTATTGTAGAATTTTAAAGAATTTCAAGAAGATTCTGGGTATTTTAAGAGGGTTTCACGAATTAGAACAGATTTCAACAGATTTTTATGACTTAAAATATTTTATAGGATTTAAAAGATTTTTTGTCAGAGTATTTTATTCAGGGATTAAAAAAAATTTTAATCAGATTTAAATCAGATTGTCGTTAATAATTTCATTTAATTTTAAATTCCAGTAATGACTAATTTCAGTAGTAGGTAATAAATTTCTTGTGATGAGTTGTTATTCTAAAATTCTCTTCAGAATTTACCTAAGCCTTTTATGGTAACTGATCATAACTGTCGTCTTTTTTACAAGACTATTTATAAATATATTGACGCTATCACAAAATTAAAATCAGAGCAAACAAAGTTAGATTATAAAAGACGACAATTATCCCAAAATTTTCTCATCTATAATATCATTTTCAAAACAACAGTTTTAAAAAACAAATCGTCATTTAAACTGTAATATTTATTCCTTAAAATGTTAAAAAATATATATTTGCATCTTCTGATTCTTTGCAGCATTTTGCATCATGGAATTTTCGCGAAATTATCAGACGTGGATATTAGTAAGTAAAAATATATACAAACATATGTACAATGTAGATTTAATTGAAATAATCGAAGCTGATATTTAAAAATTAATCTAAGCTAATATATTAGCTATAATAATTGAAGCTAATATATTAGCAACAATTAGAATACAAAAAAACAATATTGAGACAATTAGAATACAAGAAAACAATATTGAAAAATTAATTTATGAAAAACTATTTGCAGGGGAGCCAAAAAATTTGCTCGTACGTGAAAAACGAGTAATTAGTCACTTGCCAGGTGGATTAACTACAACGCTGATTAACAATGCTAATTACATGGTATTAATTAAAAGAAATAATCGTATGCATTGTGCAGGTGCAATATTGACGCGCCACACTGTAATTACAGTTGCTTCCTGTTTATTAATTTCTCTATCAAACTACGAAGTTCATTCCGGTTCAGGAGATGATAGATCCAGTAAACGTCACAATATAACATCGAAATTAACACATTACGGCAATTTACCACGTGGAGAATTTGATGGCATTGCCTTAATCACTGTTGATCCTCCTTTCGTATATGGTAGAAAAACCGGAAATATAGAATTGTACGGTGGACCTTTATCTGCAGGTAGACACGTTACTGTTTCCGGTTGGGGAAGTTCACATCCAGTAAAGTAAGTTATCAGCATCATATGGACCAAATAGATGAAATATAACTGTTTATATCTATGCGGAGCTAAATTCCAATCTAAAAATTCGATTTCCTCATTTTACTCAACAAATATTAAATTTGGAATTTTTTCCCACTGTAGCATTAATCAATAGTTAACTAGAATTATGCGTACAGAGCGAAAAAATATCTAATTCAAATATTTTTTGAGTAAACCGAAAATATTTAATTTTCAAGTCAGAAATTGAATTCCTCGTTTTGTGCAAAAAGTATCGAGATTAAATATTTTTTCGCTCTGTATGCAATCTTATATTTGAAAAAAGATTAGCGCTACAGAGCGAAAAAATATTTATCTGTACTTTTCGTTGAGTAAAATGAAGAAATCGAATTTTTAGATTAGAATTTGGCTTCAACACCCTTAAATTATTTACAAATACTCGGTATCAATCACTAATCGAAAAATTTGTTTTATCTGATTTCAGTGCTGTAAACTATATTAAAAGTAGACTACGCACTATCAATATACCAATAATGAACCATGAAGAGTGTCAAAATATCTACCAAGGTCGCTTTAACATTACAGAGAAACATCTTTGCACTTATGATCCTAATCAACACTGTGCCCTTCATGATGAAGGCGTTGCTTTACTTGTTAACAATAGAATGGCTGGAATTCATATTTTTAAAGATGAGAGTAGAATTTTAAGAAATCCTGATGTTTTTCTAAACTTGCAGCGTTCCGACTATGCTGAATGGATCAGAGAACACACTCTGTTAGTGTAAATTAGCGGAATTTCAGTTATAATAATAATAATAATAATAATAATAATAATAATAAGTTTTAAGCTCAAAATTCAATTCTCCATTTTACTCAACGAAAATTATGTATAAATATTTTTTCGTTATGTAGCACTAATCTTTTTTCAAATATAAGACTGCGTACAGAGCGAAAAAATTTTTTATTTCGATACCTTTTCCATGAAACGAGGAATTCAAAATCTAACTTTAAAATTAACATTTTCATTTTACTGAAAAATATTTGAATTGAATATTTTCTCGCTCTGTGCGCATAATTCTAGTGCAAAATTGATTAATTCCACAAAAGGAAATAATTCCAAATTTAATATTTGTTGAGTAAAATAAGGAAGTCGAATTTTTAGATTAAAACTTGGCTCGAACCAATTTACGATGGATTGATGAAAAGCCGAATGTTGTTTGCAATAAAGTTGAGAAAATTTCACTCTAAACAAACTATTTTCACCAATACAATAATAATATATTTAAGTTGCAATATAAAATATTTAAATAATAGTACTTTGATATTAGAGAAGAAATTTTTTTGTATAATACTAGAAGAAATTATGTTTTATATGTACAAAATAAATTGTAAGATGGTGATAAAAATAAATTAGGAGATTAAATTTTGTATCGGGAATACTAGGTCTGTATCTCTCAAATTTTCAGCGATCCATTTGTCAGCTTCTTTCTCCAGATCTTCCGTGAAGACTGACTTCCAATTTCCGCTTTTTCCTTTCCTTACAAAAACGCCGTTCATTAAAATAATTCCACATTCTTGTAGTTCCTCGAAATTTACCATTGGATTGTGTTTGAAATTTTTTATATCCAAGTAATCGATCAATTTGAACAATTCTTCGTCGCTGTAAACTTTTCCGAGGAAATTGGACACTTTTTTAACAGAGGAGAGAAGATCCTAAAAAAATGTTTTCTTTTTTAGATTAGAAAAAAATTTTTTTTAAATGTTTAATTAAATTAAAATTTATTAAATTGTTTTATTTTCTATTTTATCATGTTTTGCACTTACAGCTTGCATTTCTTCGTAGAACATGAAGAGGAGATTTGGGTGATCTTTTTGAGCCCAAGCTTCTTTTAAATGTTCCCAATATGGACTCCAGGCAGCTAAAAAATATTGAAATTCTATCACTTATCTATTTTTTATAGTAATTAGTAAACAAGAAATTTCAAGGAATTTTAAAGAATTGTTGAATTTTAAGATTTAAAAATTTCCCAAATTTTATTCATTGAGGGATTTCAAAAGATTTTTTTTTTATGATTTTTAAAAGATTTTGTAGAATTTAAAAAAATTTCATGAGAAATTCTTAATTTGATGAAATTTTTTATTCTTTAGTATCGAAAGATTCAAAATAAAAATAACTAAAAATTGAAAATTATGAAAAAAATATTTCTCTTCTAATACTCTACTTACTGAGATCATTTTTGAAGTAATTCCAAAAAGTAGGAAAGTCGCCGATGTATCCTTGTGTTATGAAAGCTTTATTTTGAATGTACCAAGAAACCGCAACATCTTTTGGATTTCTCGCCACATAAACAATCTAGAAAAAAGAAAAAGTATTAGTCAAAATTCAATTTTTTATCTTATTTTAATTTTTATTTTTTTTCAGGAAAGTTAACAAAAAACAAATTCTATTTACCTTACATCCGGAATCTAAAATATTTGGAAGGAGACTCAAAGGAAAATGTGACTTTATAAATCTGGGAGATTGAAGAGCGTCTAAAACTTCATAACCAGGTCTTGCAATTTCCTTGCAAATTTGTTGCTTCGATGTGTCACCTTTGTTCCATTCAATAAGTGTCTTTGTCACTTCCGGATGATTAAACATACTGAATCTGTAAAATAATATAATAAACAATTATATAGATTTAAATTTTATATTATTTAAAAAGAATTTAAACACTCACTCTAAAAACGGAAATCTTTGTGCGAGTCTTTTCTTCCCAGCAGTATTGAAATCCAGGTTGTTACTCAAAAGCCAAACGAGTTCCATAGTCCAAGTAGTTCCTGCGCACAATTTGTAAAATAATAATTTTTTAAAGATTTTTAAATCTAAATCCATCCTCAATATTTAATTTCCTTACTTTACTCAACAAATATTATAATTTTGAATAAAAAGAAAATTAATTTCCATACAAAAAATATTTTCAACTTTCTTTAAAATAAAAAAATCTAAGAATTATATTTTCCTTTATAATTCTAAAATTCTTACCCGATCTTGGAAATGACAACACCCAAATATCCGAGGGCCTGGCTTTAAAATTATAAAATCCTGACCCCTGTTCTGTATATCTATTAGGAAAAAACCATTTTTTCTCCCCAACTTGAACCCAACCAGTTCTTTCCCCTTTAAAGACTTGAAGCATTTCTTCAGTTTTATCAGCCCTCAAAAAATTGAAACTCGGTGGATTCAAATCCATTTTCACCTTAAAATTTTATCAATCAACCTTAATTTTAAAAATCGACACCCACAAACACTATTATTTTTTGTATTATTAATTTCTAATTCCTTATTAATTCCTTCTTTTCTTGAATAATTAATAAAACACTATTTCACTTAATTCGTCACGAATTTTCCGATTTTATACTTTTCCTTCCACGTGCTTTATCAATAGAAGCCGATAAGCGATACGTTCTGTTAGAACTGACAGATATGATATTTTTCTATAGAAAGTTACACGCGACTGATTTTACTGTTTACTTTTCAGTGTCGCACTTCATTCTAAAATCTACAATGCTCATTTTACAGGAATCCAGGTCGAATAACTTTCTCGGTTTCACTTGGAAGGAACTAAATCCCCACCAAAGAAAATATTTTTACAGTTCATCCAAGCGCCTTTTTTATAAGTTTCGAACGTATGACAATTTCATTTTCAATCTCACATTTTTCCTTTTTCTTTTATTCTTCCCACTTTCAAAATAATTTCCCTTTTTACCTTTAAAATTTACTAAAATTTTTTTTTGGTTTTCTAAATTTTATTTCAATCTCAAGATGGCCACAAAGAGGCCAGGAGAAATTTTAAATCCCTCAAAATGTGTCAAAAACTCTAAAAACTGTTAGAAAAATATTGAAATACTCCTAATATTTCTAAATTAAACTATGTATTTTCAACGCAGAAATCTTGTAAACTAAATTAATTACGAAGAAATACAATGGAAATGTCTGTAAATGCTTTTAATAGGAACTATATATTACAATTTTATGGCAAATCAGTCTTAACTTGTGTAAAACACACTTCGCTTTGACCAAGAAAATCGTAACATTTTTCGTACAAACACTTATCATAAATCGCTTACGAATTATAAATTACATATTATGAAACTTAAAATGTAAAGTAAGCAAAAAGAATTGGATTAATTTGTTGCCAATTAATCAAGGCCTCCGAATGCAATTGATCGATTTGTAAAGTTCAAAGTTTAAAAATTATAAACTCACTTATAAAAATATAAACTTAAAATAGTGAACTTTAATGTAGGTCAAAAATCTCTGGACTTAAAAGCTACTTAAATCGCATAGAAAAATATACTTTCAAATCCTCTCAATATTCATGCATTCGAACCGAAAAAATAACGCTATTTTTTGCTCGAAAGAGATTCAAACTCTAAATTCTTTCTACAAATGGAAAAAAGCGAATTTAAAATTAAAAAAAAAAAAAACAAAAACACTCCATAGATTTCATTTTAAAAAAAAAAATATATATTGACCTAAAATATTTATATACTTTTAAAGAAGTAAAATTTAAAAAAAGAAAAACATTCCGAATAAACTATTTTTTTTGATATAGAAGTTTCATCTTCTATTTAGAGAGATAAAATCGTTCGAACAAAACAGAGCTTCACTAAATTAATTACAAGGTCGTAAAACTAACCGCTAGTCAATGAGGAAAGACGAAAAATAAAAACAGGTTTCCAGAAATTTGAAGAATTTATCGGAAGTCAAGAGATCATTGAAATTAGTCGCTTCTAATATTTGATATTATGAAATTACCAAAACAAAAATATTTATGACTTTATTTTCAATGAGCTGAAAACTGATTTTTTTTCGCTTTTCCGAATTGCAAACAAACAAATTCTATAAAAATAATTTTTTATAATATTAATGTTACAGTCCTAAAAATTAAACTAAAATTTTTAAAAATTGTTTCAGTTAAATAATTCACGAAATTTCAATGTTATCGTCTTAAGTGTGTTGCATCCAAATTCTAATTTCAAAATTAAATTCTCCATTTTACTCAAAGAGTATTTAAATTACAGATAATAAAGTGAAGTGAAGAAATCGAATTTTGAGACTAGACTTGGTTCAAATACACTCAAGTAACATTAACTTAAAACCAAGAGTAAAATAATATCCGTGATTTTTCATTCTGCGGTTAGACATAAACAAATGGAATAGAAATATGCACCAAGATCCTTGATTCATACTCTCAACTTTCTCTTACGTAATTATATCAAATTACAGTCAGTCATTTCAGGAACACGTAATAAATCAAATAAACGGAAATTAAACTTTCGACTACATTTTAAAGAAAATAAATTCCAAAAAAAATTTTGATTAAAAGAAATTTAAATCTTATTTTGATCTTAAAAATTTTGATTAAGTTTTTTATAAAAATATTCTCAAAATAGAGCAACAATTCCGAAATTTAAATTTAAATGTTATAAAAATGTCCGTTTCTAAAAAATATATAGTTTATCACATTACTGGCTCCTCTTTGACTTTCTATTCTTCAACTTCAAAAAAGAAGTTTCTTTTCTTTTTCTTCTAAAGGATTTACTACTTATCACTCTTTCAAAGTTGAAAGCTATCTTTTTGGTTATCATGGCACTCAGTGGAACATATTTTTCATCTGAAAATTGACATTATTTGCATATCCCAGATTTGTTCCTATCCGATACCAAACGTAAACCTTAGAGTTAAGAAACTTAAAAATACTTCCTTTTCCAGCTACATTTTTAAGATAATTAAAAAATTAAGCAATTAAAAAAGGCACATAAACTAACTTTAAACAAAAAAAGAAATTAAGTCTCGATTCTCCATTTTTAGTTTTCCTAGAAAAATTCGCTGACGCTTCAAATAAAGCGAACACGATTGACTAAAAAATACAGAAAAATAAAATTCCCGAGAAGAAAATAATGTTAGAGAATGTTACTTCATCTTAAAATAAATAAATATTTATATATCCGAAAAATATTTTTGATTTGATTCGAGAATTTTCTAGATGTCAACAATTTTCTCCAGGAAATTTTATTTTTCGCTTCCTTATAAAGTTTCCTTATCAAAAATAGAAATCGTTAGAGAAATTAATCGGACAAAATTCGAAAATTTGTCTTTCAGCGAATCAAAATCCCAAAATCAGAAATACTCGGGCGAGAGGATATTTTCCGTCACGGAAATTTTCCTTCCCGTATTTAGTTCTTCATCGGCTGATTTTTCAGACTCATCATCATCTTCTGCGTACAGAAAAAAGTCTTCATCGGAATTATCTGAGTTAATATCCGGTTCAACCTTTGTGACTATTTGTTTGTCAGCAGCGAGATTTGTTTTCGTCGAATTTATTGACGAAAGACTTGTGTTGTCCATCGCAGTTTCATTGCTTCTGACGTTCTCAGTTTTGGTTGTTACCCTCGTTGTGAAGAAATCTTTTAAATCAGGATTGTTAATAAAGTCGTTGCAGCGTTTCGTGTGGACTTTCATGTTGTCGTGGCGGTTGAAACCCTTTTTACAGCCGGGACATTTGTATCTGAAAATAAATTCAAGTTTTTATTATT
This sequence comes from Synergus umbraculus, assembly GCA_900474325.1. Lineage (NCBI taxonomy): Eukaryota > Metazoa > Arthropoda > Insecta > Hymenoptera > Cynipidae > Synergus > Synergus umbraculus. The sequence goes on from UCOK01019357.1 coordinate 11,012, forward strand.
TCAGAAGGAATTTCGAAGATTTAAAGAGATTTAAAAAATTTTGTACAATTCTAACAAGAATATTATGGAATTAAATAAAGTTAGAAAGTGAAACCCACCGAATTCCGATATGGACAGCCATATGAGCAGCTAAATGAGATTGTTGGGCAAACGTCTTTTGACACGTGGTGCATTTATATTTCCTGATGCCTTTGTGTTTCAAGAGATGCTCTTTGAGGATATGTTGGCTCTTATATCTATTAGGGCAGATGGTGCACTGATATTTCGCTTCGGAATGGACCTAAAAAATGACAAAAAGAATAGTTCAATCTCCTGATTCGAATATTTAATTAGTTTTACAGAATAATAATAAAGAAACTAAATCTTACATTTTGGTGATTGTTTAAGGCCTTCTTGGACTTGTAGCTCTTGTTACAAATGTTGCACTCGTGATCCTTCGCGTGAGCTGTTTCATAATGTTTATTTAGAGCTTCTTCTTGCATGAAATAAGTCGAGCAGTATTTACACTTGAAGGCAGTATCCTTGATGTGAATAAATTTGTGGGTTCGCAGGCGAGCTTTAGAGTAAAAAGATTTTCCGCAAACATCACAGACTACGTCCTGAAACAATAGAAGAAAGAGTTATTAGCATTTGTCAGAGTCCATAAGTAATCTGAAGAAATCAAATTTTGAGGTCCTCACCTTGAGATTTTTGTGGGTAAGGTAGTGATTCGTTAAAATCTGTCTACTGGAGCACGAGAAGCTGCAAATACTGCACTGATGAGGTTTTGCTCCAGTATGCGTGTTGATATGTTCGTCCAGAGCTGTAGACGATGTGTATCTCTTTTGGCAGACGTGGCACTCGAATGGTTTGATTTTTAAATGTGATTTTCTTATATGGCATCGAATATTGCTCACTGTCAGAGTAGAAAATTTGCACGCGGAGCAAAAGTAGGGCGTCATGTCCAAATGTCTCCAAATATGAACCTGAAAATATTTAAAAGTGTTTTAAATTACTTAATCTTCAATTTTAAGGTAAGAATTAACATAAAGCTGATAAAAAAAATTACCTGGCACTTGTCCATCCGGTTATACTTCTGTTTACAAATATTGCATTCAATCTCATTTCTGGAATGAATAGTCATATTATTGGCGACTTTAATTACGTCAACAACTGACATATCAACACGATAAAAATTCTCGATAGTATTCTTTTGCTCAGGAGTCATCAGTTCAGATATTTTCCCGTACTTGGAATCACTGAGCCTCGAAATCTTGCCTTTATCTTGAACTGAACTATCGGATACTTTGCGTGTTTTGCTCATTGAATCTCCCTTGAGCCAGGCAGTAAGAGGAGTAGTTGATTTATTATCACCAGATCTCCTAGTTTCTTCGTTCTGATTCTTATCAGTATTTGATTTGGGCTCTGGAGTCCTCGGAGTCTTTGAATCTTTCTCCTTGTTCGGAATCTCTGGCTTCAGAGAGACAGAAGCTTCTTTTGTCAGAGGAACTGCATTTTCGACAATCGAAGCGGTTTTTACAACGGCGGGTATCTTTTGGACGGCAATATAGAGCTGTTTTTCGAAAGAATCCGAAGTCTCCGTTCGAGAAGGAACCGAAACTTCTTTTTCGGATGAAATCGAAATTTCGTTTTGGGAAGGCACCAAAACTTCAGAAGAAGAAGAAGAAATCGCAACGTCTTTTCCGGACGAAGCAGAAGGTGAGACACTTTCTTTGTTGATAGCAATTTTTTCCGGGATTTCCGGTTCCAGAAGTTGCACGGGTTCAGAAACTTTCTTCGCAAGTTCTAGGACTTTAGCTTTCCACTTTCGTTTCTTCGGTGGCAAAGCGTTTTCCTTGTCAGAATCGTCTGTGGAAAATTGACTTCCATCGGATTCGGAATGGATCCTCTTTGCCTAGAAATCAATATTCAATTTATTAAAAATTTGAAGCAAGAATTTTAATTCTTAAAGCGGCTAAAACTTGAATGCGAATATATGTATATAATTAATGCTAATAATAAAAAAAATGTTCACCTTTTTCTCTAGATTCTGTTGGGTTCGGTGACACCAGCTATAGAAATCGCACAAAAATTCCAAAGCTCCGATGCATTTTACGCAAACGCAGGTTGGCAGCTCGTCGTCTTCAGAAATCTAAATAATCAAAAAAATCAGTTATCGTATTCTTTGTCAAAAATAAAAATTCGCCCCGAAAAGTGCATTTTCTTCCACTTACTAAATTTTTTGTTCTTCGCAGAGGTAAGGTATCAGAAAAAAATTTAATTAATAAAAATCACAACAAAAGGCTCTTTAAAAAATATGCCTTTATTGTCGTACAAATGGATTCCGTAAACAAGCAGATTACTGGAAAATGCTGATTTTTAAGACTAAGGTCTAACCGCATCTAAAATCTCGACTCAATAACGACTTAAGATCCAACAATTTACATCGACGATTGAGTCGATCAATACATTTATATTTATAAAAAAAAAGAAAAGAAAAAAAGGATGAATAGTAATTATTATCGCCTAAGAATTTTTTTTTTCATTGGGGTTCAAGTTTCGTGAACGTCACTTAAGGCAGTTTTTAATATTTATTATTTATTATCTCCAACAATTGTTCTGAAGTCACTTGTAAAAAATGTACTCTAATTTTCAAGAAAAATAAACTCCTAAATTCAAATCTTGCAATTTTTTAAACAATTCTCATATACAATTTTTAATCAACATTATTGTTTCAAATTGTCAAAATTTTCGTAGAAATATCAAAATATAACAATTCTAATAAGTATAGAAATTTCCAGTCCTTTTTTCTTCCCAAAAAATATTTAAATTTTACTTTAAAAAAATTGGGATCTGAAATCTCGGTGCGGTTGAGGAAAAAAAGATATCAGCCTAATCGAATTATATCGAATATTTTAATTGATTTTTGAACAGTTCTAAATCCGTTTCTGAAGGCCATGAATATTTCAGATCCTAATCAGGAATCCAAAAGCTCCCGGACATTTTAGGATCTTCGATCACAATGCTTTCCTATGACTCTTTCAAAATAATTTTTTGTCGATAAAAATAATTTTTCTTCAGACATTATGTAGTTATAAATCTAAGAGACGCTATAAATCTCAGTAAATGTTGCCCACAAGTTTGTATATAGTATCAAAAATCGAATTATCATTTTGGCAAAGGCACTCTCATTACAGTCACCGGAAGTGTCGGTTTTCTTCAACCGACAGTGATAAACTATTTACAAATTTCACAATGTTCCTTAAATGCGAAATTGGATCTGAGCCTGCTTTTAATTCTAGTAGTGTAATAAAGATAATTAATAATAACTAATAATAATTAATAATAATAATTGTCTAAACCTAAATTACAACTAATTTATACTCAAACTAACGGTAAAAATTACAAAATTCCTATCGTCTAACAGTAGAAATTCGCGTATTTGTATTGTACACACAGCTAATATAAATCTGAGTCTTGAAACGCGCTTGTAAAGTCATGTAGAAAATACTGCGTTAAATACGAAGTCAGGTTGTGAAATTTTGGAAGCCCTATTCGTCTTTTTAAAACGCTCGATGCAATTTACAATTTTTAAACAATAAATTCAAAGTCAAATTAAATTTTTCATTAAAGACTAATATCGAAAACCTTCGGTTTTGGTCACGCAGTTACATTTCTTTAGATTCGCTTCTTAAAAAATTATTTCCTTAAGGGTATTGGATCCAATATCCTCAAAATTCGAATTCTTCATTTTACTCCACAACAAAATATTGTAATTAGATATTTTTTCACTCTGAGCGCTATTCACTTTTATACAGAGTGAAAAAAATGTATTTCTAACATCTGTTGAATAAAATGAGAAATTTGAATTTCGAGACTAGAACTCGGATTGAACACCCTTAAACAAAGTGTATTTGAATTCTTAAATTCCTAACGCGGACTTTAGCTTATCATTGGAACTTAGAGAAACTCACAATGCGTGACATTAAAAAAAAATTAATTTAAATTTAAAAAAAAAAAAAAAGAAAGGAATTCTAAACTATCATTTACAGACATAAGTAAGGGTTACGAAGAACCTTGCGAATAACGTAGACAAATGTCGCATAAACTTAAAACGTTCCGCGACATTTATTGGAGGAACTTATCTTATTTGTTTACAAGAATTCAAAGCTTGTCTTTTTTATGTACAACATGAGAGGTTGACTCAATAATCGAGCAAACGATTTCCTAAGGAAGGGAATAAATCAAGTCGCTTTTTTCAAGTGAAGAGTGCTGATTTCTTGGAGGCTAATCAGTCAAAAAGTTACTTTTATACCATTAACGATTAGAATTTTTGAATTTTTGAATTTTTAAAACACAGCCCCTTAATTTCACAGTCCTTCAAACGATTTCCTCGTAAGAGTCAAAACTCATTTAAAAATAGTCAAAAACCATAAAAGTTAATTTTTGAGAAAAAAGGTTTTTCATATTTAAAAAAAAAAAACAGCCGGCATTTTGTTAATTTTGATCACAAAGCTAGAAGACCTAAATATCTCAATTAGGTCAAAATCTATACAGGTTTAAAGATTATAAAAGTTATTTCAAAATAATTTTTTCTTAATTATTTAAACCTCTATAACTTTTCACCTAATTGAGATATTTAGGTTTTCTTTCGAGCTTTCGGTTAGATTTATCGTCAACAATAAACTGAAGTTGTACTGTCTGCCTAGATTTCAAATCTTCTCCAAAATCATATTTCCTTTCTTATTTCAACTGCAATCCATCACAAAATCTCTTCCTGATCAAATACCAAACTCCAAAAAACTATAAACCGTAAAAACTGAAAAGCCTCCAATCTCGAAATCAATTACTTCTCGCTCTTCACATCCTCCTCATCCACTTCCTTCTTAATTCCCCCCTTCTTCTCATTCTCCGAATGTCTCTTCCGATGCACCTTCATATTATCCCTTCTATTAAACTTCTTCCCACACTCAGGACACGCGTGTGTTTTCTCCCCATGAACGTGTCTATGCGCCGCCAAATGGCTCGCCTGAGCAAATCTTGCGCCGCACTTCTGGCAAACATGCTTCCTCAGTCCCTGATGCTTGAGCAAATGCTCATTCAAAAAGGCCTTCGAGGCGTACCTATTATCGCAAACATTACAAACATAAGGCTTCGGATTAGTATGTTGATGAACATGCGCCTTGTACTTCGACGCGACCTTGAAAGTCTTGCTGCAGGTCTCGCAAGTGAAAGTGGTCGCATGCCTCGTCTTAATGTGATCGTTCAAAACGGACAAACTCGAGTACAAGTTGTAGCAGAAGTGGCACCTGAAGTTCCTTCTGTTTTTCATATGAACGCTGCCAACGTGGCTCAACAATCTGGTCCGATAAGGGAAGACCTTGCCGCAATATTCGCACGCTAGATTCTGCGGCGGAAGATGAGACTTGACGTGCATCTGGAGCGAAACTTTGTGATGATAAGTCTGATCGCAATCGGAGCATCTGTAAGGTTTGATGCCCTTGTGGACGTTGTTGTGCTCAGCCAAGTCGAACTTGGACCTGAACCTCTTAGGACACTTGGGACAGGAAATAGGCCTTGGATTCGTATGAGAGCACCTGATATGTTTCATGACATCCGACTTGCAGACAAACTTAGCATTGCAGACGATGCACATGTACTGCTTGATCCCCAAATGTGTCTTAACATGAACCGTGCACTTGTCTCTGCGCTCATAAACCTTCCTGCAGAGTCTGCAGGCGTAGCTGATTTGATTATTAACAGAAACCTGCTCCACATTCTCATCCACATGGATCTCCTCTCCGTCCATCTTGAAGAGCTCCTCCGGATTCCGGACGGAGCCTTGGCTCTCCTCATCCTCGATGTTCTCCGACTCCGAAATCCCCCTCTGACTTTTCTCAACAATGATCTTCAGAATTTCACTGATTTCTGCGTTCCTCTGATCCTTCAACAGCGCAACGATCGTCGAGTCAACGAGACACGAGCCTTGGTCGGGGAAAACCTTCGCGAGGACTTTCACACTCGAGTTCTGCTTCTTGTGGAGCTCAATCAGGAAGCTGATGTCCTCGGAGCTGTTGCTGGAGTTCAAAGACTCCCGGACGGAAACCTCGACTTCAGAGGAGTCGGAAATCACGTTCAGAAGCTTGTTCAAAGTGCTCGTGGCGATCTGAATCATGTTGCGTTGACCGTTCGTCTTTTCCGAGGTCTGACTCGACGATTTGGAGTTCGGAGACTCCGAGACGCTGTTGTTGTGGCTGCGGAGTCTCCCCGCAATCGAGAGGTTGGCATCTCTGGACTTGGTGCATTTGATCTCTAGTTCGTTTCTGCTTCTCAACCAACGGAAGCAGTTTTCCTGAGGTGTGGGACTGTCCGGATTGCTCTGGTTCACGAGTCTCTCGATACTCCTGATATTCGGAGTTGATGGCGATCTCGGGAGATCCTGGAGGACGTCTTGAGTGTGGAGAGCGTCATGAGCGTGGAGGACGGTGTGAGTTTGTAAAACATCGTGAATTTTGATAGCCTCGTGATCTTGGGGAATGTTACGATTCTCCAAAACCACCTCGGTTCGCAGACCGTCTCGATTTAAAATATCCTGAGTTTGTAAGATATTCTCCTCCTCCAAAACCTGACTGTGGAGAAGTTCCTGAGAGTTAGAAAAATTCTGAGGGAAGGTAACATTTTGTAGAGTCGTCAAGACTGGAACATTTTGAAGTGTGGTGAGGATGGGCTTATTGAGGTCGCTGGAGGCTTCCTGCACGTCCAGTTGAGACGTTTTGGCGTTGAGATCTTTGTCCGAGTCATTGTTGTTGTTTGTCGAGGTCCCGGGAACCGATCGGTCGAGTTTCTCGAGTTCATCCTGAATAGAACATATTAGACGTGCAAATGGGTACCAGTCCAGATTTTAAGCGCAGAATTAAGCAAAACACTCCCAGAGACAATGACTAAAGGCTGCAATTTTTATTTTATTAGAAAAAGAGATCAACTTCTCAGATACATGAGAAAATCTTTTTAAAGTATTTCTTCTTACTCAGTCCAAAGCTAAATTTTTTAATATACTTTTTACAGCTTTATTTTGAGAAAACTTAATTAGAAATCTCCAAATCGTGTAAAAATTGCAAGCCGATAGTTCATTGGTGTTTTTTTGGCCAAACTGAGCAGCGGGTCTTCTCGAATGTCGAGTGTGCAATTTAAATTATAAAAAGAAGATTTCATATTTTTTAATACATAATAATAATAGATTCGTCAGGGATTCCTTGATGAATCTATTATGCATTATTAATTCCAAATTAATTACGTATTATGAATTCCAAAATTCGAGGATACACACATATATTAAATCTGAGAAAATAAAGAAGCGTTGAAAGGTGCAATTAAAAAAGCGATTGATTATTAAAGCGTGATATTTGAAAGCGCTCGACTATTAGAGTTAGAATACTTAGAAGCAATTTACAAAGTAAATAAATTGTAAAAAGTAGAAATAAATAGAAATAAATAAATAAAAAAGAAAGTGGTAAAATTCGAGAAGACCTTTTGTTGATCATGTTTGCCCTTCTCTTGCAAAATTCGTGTTTCGCATTTCGTTTATTTTCAAAACGATGAAGTTGTTTTCTTTCTTTCTTTTATTTTTTTTCTGCCGGATAAATGAAACAACGAAAAGCAAAAAAAGGGCAACATGTTGCTGGCATCACATGAGAGCGGTAGAGCATTAGATGAAATAAAATACTGACTTACAACATCTGATAGGGGTGGTAGATTGTACCGATCGCGTAACAGTTGTTGCGTTCGAAGACACTCCTCTTGGAAGTCACAAACAAATTCGAGCTTCCCCACACAATGAACACAGATCGTCTTTGGCAGAGGATCCCTTTCATCTATCTGCGATTCAAACAGATTACCTGATAAACTTGTACTAAAAATTACCAGGATATTGTGTTTGTTTTTTATTTTATTTTTTTTTTAAAACTATGATAGTGTTAATTTTTCACGTAGACGGCGCAATTTTTACCGCGGTTGAAGTTATAATCGTAATTATTCGTTAGTAATAATAATAATAACAGGATGGCCACAAGATTCAATTTTTAAATTTCCCTGAAATCCTACAACTCCAAAGAAAAAATTTTTAATCCTGAAAATCTCACAAAATTCGTAGAAATCTATTGAAATTTTTAAAAATTCTACGGTTCTTTGAATTCCCTAAACTTTCTTAACAATCTAATAAAATTTCATGAAGTGGCCACCCTGGATAATAATAATAATAATTTGTGATTGGACGTAAAAAAAGCATCTTCACCCTACCGCTCTGTACAAACACCACTGGAATTAAATTGGTACCCACGACGTTAACTAATCTCATATTTTGGCTGAATTTCGACAACTCGATACCGAATTTTCGAAAGGCGAGGATAATTTATAACAACGCTGGAAATTATTCTACTTAAAATTACTATTGCTCTGTAATATAAAATGCGCCCTCTGTAATTTAAAAACCTAAAAAAACAAGAATGAAATACTCTAAAAACAATACTTTTATTTAAAACCCTCTTTTTCTATTCCTATGGATTAATCGATAATTAACAACATTGGTGAAAGTAAACGGATTGAATAATCCGAATTTTTTGGAATCATTCGAATTGTCCGGATTAATGTAGAAGCGAATACGGATTAATTCGCATTAGATCGGAATGCAACAGGTTCGGATACAAATTCCAGAATTATTAACAAAATTACGGATTCAAAATTAATTTAAATCCCAAGTTTTTGCGGATAAAAATCATTAAAAAGGACCCAGTGTTTATTCAAATAGAAAAAAAATTTCTCTCCATTAACTTCCAACAGGGAAGCTGACAAAAGCCTCAAAACTCGCTTTTAAAATTCTTGACGGCTTCTCTGCTCCAAAAATCCACATTTCTCAACCTTTGACCTCCAAGAAAATAATCAGAAAAACCTTATCAAAATCTCCACTGAATCCAAACTCCCCTAAAAATTGCAGGAAACGCTATCACTCAACCAACTCGAGATAAGACAACAAAAGGAAACAAGACAAGTTGAGTAGACAAGAAAAAAGAAACAAAAGAAATGGTAAAAAAATGCACTTTTTCGGAGTCACGAGTTTCTAAAAGGCGGGGTTACCAGCGATTCTCGTATCACTCAAATCCTTTCATCAAGGACAAAACTCTCGATTCGCGGCGAATTCCAGACTAAAAAACTCGTTTTCGCGGCGTGGTATTTCGGAAAAGTGACCGAAACACGTCGGCTTTTGTCTCCCGGCCATTTTTCCTAACCCCCCTCCGAAACGACGCGGCGAGAATTTCGAGCGCGAGTGTCGCATTGTTTTAGCGGATAAATAATTAGCTTCACACATCACTTACCAGGATATTTATTTTCGAATGGATTTTGAGATGAAGAAGTCGACTTGTGCCATCCTCGCTAAAAACGTCGATGCAGATATTCTCCGTTTGTCCGCAGAGTCTGCAAATTTTCGCCTCCTCCTCCTTGACCTCCATTTTTGTTTACGTTCAAGGCTGTTGAAGTCCGCCTTGTTACCTTCAACTACTACGAGAATCACAGGAATCGTTGTCGTTGTTGTTGTACTTTCGCTTCTTCCTGTGCCTTAAATGCCTTCCTGCGACAGGGCTTGGCCCCCTGGACCCCTGGAATTCAGCCAGACTGAGCCAGACTGACTGTCCTCCCTCCCCCGGAGGAAAAACTCGACTTCTCACTAGCACAATTTTCAATCTTGGTCGATATTTCGCCGGAAAAACAACGGCAATTATGGGAGAAAGAATGGGAAAAAAAAAAGACTAATTGTGTGGTGTACTTTGTTAGCCTAGCGTGGCGCGTTGTTAATCTTGTTTCGTCTTGGACGCCATGTTGTAAACATAAAGGCAACATTAAAGCGAAATCACGCGTTTCGATTGGTCGACTGGCAGCGCCACTGGTGGTGGGAGTGTGAACTAGGAAAATGGTGAAAAAGAAGCGCGAGATTCAAACTTGGCGCAGTTTATGTTAAAACAGAAATTTTAGGATTTTAGATAGTTCTTTTTGAAATAGGTAATTTCTGACAGGATGTTATATATTTTAACTTGAATTAAAACTAATTTCTTTTTTGGTTTATTTACATTCAATGGAATTCCTTTAAATTGTGAGAGATTTACAATTTAAGAAAATTCAAATGAAGTTTTAAGGTAATTTAGCGGACAACCAATCATTTGATAATGAGTTTCTTGTGTATTGAGCTTAAAAGTTTAAGAAAATAAAAATGGCCGCCAGTGTTATGATTTCGTAAATGATCTGTTTTTAAGTTTTTTTTTTAGAATAAAATACTTTAAAAGTTCACAATGGCATTGTTATTAAAAACGTGGTTCAGTAATCAGGGGAAGCAATGTTTATTAGAAATGAGTAAATCGAAATGCAGTTGTGTTTTAAATAATAAATATCTTCACAATAGAGTTAAGGTTTGTATCAAATTTTCATATTTTTAATTAAATTACATTATTTTATAAACAAAAATCAAATTTGACTAAAAATTCTTCTTAACTGCCAAAATATAAACTTTCACAATAAATATCGTCGAATTTAAAGAAATTGAAACTCAAGAAGAAACTAAAAAAAAAAGTAAAATAAACCTCGACTTAAAAAAAGTATAATAAAAAAAAAATTGATTTATGATTAATTCCCAAGGGAATTTTGTTGTAAATATTATTTTCTTCTAATTTTTAGACGTTTCTAAGAATTTCAAGAAATTTTAAGAGATTTCCATTGTTGTGAGTTTTTTTTACTAACTTGAAATGATTTAAACTGATTTTAAAGTTTTTCATAGAATTTTAAAGGATCTTAACAGATTTTTATACATAAAAAGATTTGTAAAAAATTTTAAAAGATTCCATAAAATATTAGGAGATTTGAAAAGATTTCATTGAGTTTCAAAAGATTTAAAGTGATATTATAAGAAATTTTTGTTTCAATAGCATTATCATTGAAAATTTATTCGTATTTTTAATATTTTACTGTCAGGGAAATTGAAAAATTATATTTTCTGTCTCCAGATAACGACTTACTTCAGTGCAAGGCACTGTTCAACAAAAAAGGATGAAAGAATTTCTCCCGAGACGCAAGTCTACACCGGAATTTTGACCCGGCAGATCCGTAACATAAAGATATTTTCTTTATGTACCTCTTTCATGGGTGTAATGGCACAACCCGTAATTTATGAAAAAATGTCAGAAACAAACAGTTTAGGAACTCTTGTAGGCATCTCAGTATTTTTCGGAATTTTCACACTGGCAACGCCTTTGCTGCTCAATTTGGTTACAAAAAAGTACATCACGAGTATAAAGTACCTGCCAGAAGAAGACAAATACGTTGCGACAACTTATACATTATTCTTGAGGGATAGGAAGGTTCGCCTCAAGAAATATTTTCTTTGCTCTTAGATTTCATCCTTCAAGATTAAAAATACTAAAAACATTAAAATTTTTATGAAGATAGATAAAATTATAATATTTAGACGCTTCTAAGAAATAAATTAAACAAAATCTGATCTGAGTATAAATTTCTCTGAATTTACTTACAGATCGACTTCCAGCCAAAAGACGTCCTAGTGCCGGAAGTCCCGGGAATGTTTACGTCTTGTTTGATAAAAAACACGCCCTTATTCTTTACTCCCGATTCGTTCGAAGATTTGAGTCACTACAAGCGAATCATGGGATATGATAAACCTATCGACTTCAAACTCGGCATTCCGGAAGATGGCATACCTCAAAAAGTAGACGAACCTAGTAAATAACAAAAAAATAGAAGACAATAAACAATGAATTCGAAAGTTTTCGATTTCTTTTATTGGACTTCCTCCTCTCACCTCGTGATGCTTTATACACTGTGTGTGAAGTTGATGGCTAGTTACAAAATATTTACAAGATGCGAGTGTCCCGCGGCTTCTTTAAAAGAAGAAACGAAATAAAAATTAAGCACGAAATCTCTTCGTGAAGAATGTTAAGAGATGATCAGTAAGGATTGTAAAAAAATATGTATGCCCTATGACAATATAGTTCGTCGCAGGTGATTGGAAGGCTAGAACTGTAGCCTTGTTTCGTATAAAAAAGAACCAGATTCTAGATTTTCGACAGTCGACGCCAATTATAAAATATCTAGTTTTATCGAAAAACAGAATCAAATATTCAAAAAAAAAGTAGCTTGAAAGCAGTTAAAGAATAAAATAGTAATTTAATTTTCTTGGACAGGACAGTATCCAAAGTTAAAAGTAAAAAAAAAAAAGAAGTCTATGTCTAATTTGGTGTGTCAAATGTAGAATAATTAACGTCGCTGCCTAAATAACATGCTTACACCGACAGAAAGATCACAGATTATAACTTCGATTCTGAATCGAAGATAGCAATATAACGGGTTAAACTAAGTGATGACGATTTGTACACAGTTCAGTTACTAAGTAGGTAGAAGGTCAAAATCGTCGGAAACATGCACCATCGGAACATGAAGATCTTCGATTTGTGGGGTGGCCTTGAATTCGCAAAGGCCGACTTCCTTCAATTTCCACTCCCAGTCCATTCGCTGAACGGCGTGCAGTGATTCTGCCTCGTTATGATGTCTCAGCAACATCGCTTCCTAAAAGGAAAAATAGAATATTAAGTAAAATGACCCTTAAATTCAAATTTTCAAGAATTCGAATACAATTTTCAACTTTTCTATTTAAAATTATTCAGTTGTAAAATACAGAAAACTGTACTACGATCTTTTAAACCAATTAGTTTGAATCACAAATCGGCCGGTTTTCACATAGCGAATTTTAATTTCTCCCTCGTCATCAATGAACGACCAGAATTGGAAAATTCGTTTGTGACTCAGGATTGAAAGAAAAAAAAAGACCAAATTAATTCAAATTTTGAGTTTAAAAATTGGAACTACTTTAATATTCAATATTTCTACCTTAATCTTTTCCCATTTGTCGTCAACGTCTTGCAGCCAGCTTAAAAACAATCTGCCATTATATCTGCTTCTCGCGTTTCTGTCTTTTTCCTCTTGTTCGGGAGTGATTACATTATAAACTTCTTCGTCCTTAAGTATTGTACAAACGGAAAATGGAAGCGATTGATTGGCTAAGGCACGAGCTGCTCTGCCGTGCACTCTCAGAATTTCCTGCTCGACGGATAAGACTAGTTTCTCTTTTTCCACTACGTGCCGCATTCTCAGACGATGTCTTTCCTTTTCCTGATCAACGTAAAGGTCCTTCATAGGCTGCGCTAATCCCGCAGGAATATTCACGTTCGGCTCAGCTTCTGGATTTCCAGCAAGCACATAGGTACAGCGATTCATCAAGTAGTCCTTGAAGCCTTGAGGAGGTTTCGGTTGAACTGGGAAAAGACCTTTTCTTCTTCTCTCGATCTGCAAAAGACAATAAGTATTTCTTAATTATGAAATTTGAAATTCCTTTTCGAGAATTTTAAAACTCCAATTTTAAATTACCTGCTTTCTGATATTGAGATAGAGCTGATAGCAATTGGTGATTGGTTGGTCATGGGGATGAACTTCAGGACCGGAGCTGGCGGTCTCAGAAGTCTCATTTGATGCCGTAGCTGATGCCTGTGAAGCTTCCTTATTAGGTTTTAGTTTCCTCTTCCTCGGGTGTAGCTCAACGGGCGCTGGAGTTGGCGTATTAGTCGTGGATGTGGAAGCCGTCGAAGATGCACTTTCGGACGTTTCATTCCCGTCTTTTGGGGTTTTTACGTTCTCACTATTCTTTTCCGATTTTTCCGTCGTCGCCCCTGTTTTCGCACTGGAGGCAGTTGCAGATTCCGAAGAGGTGGTCTTGCTCGATTCAGCGTTTCCAGCCTCGGGGGTTGGTTGAGGCGAAGAGTTGTTGGAATGATCGGCCGACGCGGCCGGCAAAGGCGACGAATTCGAATAAAGTGCGTTTCCTGCCGTAGCTCCGGAAGTTTCCTTCGAATTCGAGGATCCGTTGCCTCCATTTCCGCTTCTAATAAAATATAAATTCATTATTACTCTGCAATCTCCTCCCCCTAAAAAATCCCTCAAAAAATTCTACTAACCGGTGCGAACTTCTAAGAACTCTTTGATGATGAGTTGACCTCTCTTCTCCATGCAAAGCTCCGCTAAAGTCCTTCTTGTCCTCGGTCTTTACTGTAGATCCAGTTTCAGTAGGACTCGTCGTTCCACTCGCCGACTGATTTTGATCTTTGTCCGTCGAGTCGTTGCTATTCGAGCTGGCAACAACGTAGGGAAGTTGATGACTCCTATTGGAAGGATTCTTCCCGACTCTATTTCCCTGTTCCTGTTCTGAAGTCGTACTCTGGGGAATTACGATCTTCAGAGGCGGAACTTTCGGCGCGGAACCGGAATCCGCCTTTGAACGATCGTCCTCGCCATCAGATTCTGGGGGAGCTGGAGTCGTAGTTTTCGAATTAGAAGCTGAAGTCGCTCCACTCGCGGGCTTTGGACTGCTCGCGTTCGAAACGCTCGGACTTTTTCGATCGGCATTAATCGAAGTAGAAGTCTGATTGGTTTTCCCCGTTGTTGTACTCGCTCCTTGCTTTCCGGACTTTGTGCACTACAATAGAAACAATTTGTAAATAGAAAAAAGTCTTTTAATCAGAGATAAAGAATTTTAAAAATTTTGAGGCCAGCCTGAATCCTTTAGTACCTTTTCCCCAGAATTTGCGTTATTTCTGCCGACGTTTTGTCTACCGGGAGTGCCTTTAGGATTCTCTTTAGGATTTTCCACATCCTTCCTCTTCTTTTTACGATTTTCCTCGTCTTGTTCATCGGCATTGTCGGGCTCAAAAAGACGCTTCGAGGAAGGTGAGGTGGCAATCACAGTGTCCTCAACTCCAGAAGTCGTTGAAGCTTCCGCCGAAGTAGTGGACGTCGATCCACCGCTCGAGCCGGTGTTTCCGCTTTGGATTTGATTTCCGGAAGACTTGGCATCCTTTTCTTTCTCGGGATTCGGTGAGGCACTAGAACCTCTTACTGGTGTTGCTTCCTTCGAACTTTTAAATTCGTAGACGTCATTGTTGTCGACAGTCGACGAGGATGTTCCAGTTCCACTAGAACTGGACGATATGGCAGCGCCAGTTCCCGAGGGAGCTGCCGACGCCTTCGATGTTCCTTCCATTTGATTTTGTCCCTGGAAAATTTAATTAATTAAAATAAGGTTCAGTTAACTTTTTACTAATTTACAAAAAAAGAAAAAAATTCCAGATTCAGTTTTTCCAGGCTTTTTAGTAACTTTTTTACTTAAATTTACCTGTGTGTTCACAGCACCCTGACGGGAATTGGGACCGCTTTTTTTTTCATCCCTCGAACCTCGAACCTGGTTGAGACGAAGCGTCACTCTTGGCGAGCTTCCAGATTGCCCGGATCCCAATCTGTCAACTGCAAAAAGATAAATAAAAATATTGTCAGAAATTGGTTCATTATAAAATTATAAACAGAATAACACAAATAAAATGATAAAGATAATAATAATAAATTCTGGGAGGAAGTTTTACAAGAAACTGCATTCGATCTGTTCATTAAGACCGACTTGTTGATAATTAATCAAAGCCAAGAACAAGTTCCTCGAGAAACAGGGACCAGTTCACAAGTTCTCATTCCTCTCAAGATCTTTTCTTTATTCTATAATATTCGAGATACACGAGGACTTGCTTTTTCCAAGAATGCAAGTTCTTTATCCACTCATCAAAATTCTCCATTTCTATCAAACGAGTTTTTAATTCAACATTCTAGCAAATTAATTCCGCGATTGAATTATTAAATGACGTTTTAATTAGAAATCCCGCTGCGTTCAATTTTTTTTTTTTTAATTTAAAATGAAGATTTTTTTACTAATTAATGATTTTGAAGATTAAAAGTTATAATTTGGAGTATTCTAAAAGCTGAATACTGAATTCTGAATACAGAAGGGATAAACAATTTTGGAAAACATACGAGATCTGTTAGTCGAGCATGACTGAAGTCGAGAAAAAATGTGCAAGGTCGTGCGACCAGAAGCGGTAAAACTGCATTGAAATACGAACTTGGATCTGTGCCTTGAAAATATTCATAGAAACAAACGGTCCTTGCTTCCGTCGATTGCATCCAAGTTTAATTATAGTGATTCGACTTTTTCTTTTACGAGAATTCAACTCCAGAGTTTGCACAATTAGATATAAAAATTTTAATTACGAAGAATTTCTCAAAAAACAAGTAAAAGTATTTTAAAAAAAAGGCTTTTTCAGGAAAAAAAGGGAAAAATATAGGAACGAGTTATGTTTAATGAAAACATAATTCATTATTCATGGGTTTATAATAAAACTTTGTGATATCTGCTGAAAAACCAAAATCTTGAATATGAAAAAAGAAAAATTCTGGAAAATTAAAATTCCCGAAAAATGTTTATATATTATTTATATAATAATTTCCCAAAAAGAGTTGAAAGTATCGAATTAGAAATATTTGTAAGTGCTTTGTTTAATATTTAATTTGATTCATATTAAACGCTTTAATGAATATGTCAGAGTGATTAAAATATCAAAATACTGCTGACGACAGAGTGTGAAGAACGATTGCTGTGTAATTATTATTTTTTTCTATCGCTGCTTTAAAAAGAAAAATTTTTGTAAAAATTCGAAACGATTCAATAGAACTTAAAGTAATTCAAAATAATTCGAAGGAATTTAAGAAATGAGTTTCAATAAATTCGAAATACTTCAGAATAACAATAAAATATTAACATCCTTAAATTTAATCAACAAATTAATTATAAATATTAAATAAATTATGAATACATATAGTAAATAAATTATACTAATAAAATTCCTACGAATTTAAAAGAATAATTTAAAATTCATTTTCTGCTTTTTCCTCGCTTAAAAAGATCTTAATCAATCATCATATCTATCATAAATCATCTACTTCATTTTATCCAATGAGCTTGTTGAACTCCAAGAATTGTAGTATTTACTTAGGGATTCAATTATCTACCTGGGAGTCACTGACTCTTGGACTTGAAGCCGGTTGTTTGAAGCCGTGGGTCACGTTCAACTACAATTCCAACTACAACTCCAAATCCAACTACAACCACAACTACAACTAGAACTTTAAATTGCTACAACCACTAGAACCTGAATCAAGTCTTAAGGCATTGGCACCTGGCTTCCAAACTTTTTGTAGCTTTTTTTCTGTTCCTGATAACCAGATCCTTCAGTTTATCAAGTCTCCCAAGTCTCAACTCAGAGGATCTCTTCAGTCTCTACTTCGGGGTCACCCGGTAGATTCCCGACAGAGCAAACCGAGAGACGAGAGTTCTCCTCTCTTCAAGGCGCAAACTCGTACCCACAATTCCAGAGTGGAGTCGAGTCAAACTCAAGCAAACAGAGTAGTGAGTAGTCTGCAGTGGTGGCTACCATCCTAAGATCCTTTTCAACTCTCAACTCTCTTCCTTTCTCTCCCCTCTTTCCTCTCTCCTCTCTATCTACTATCTTACTCTATTGTTTCTCCAAATCAGGATCTTCATCAGCCTCGTCATTCGTCCGGAATGCCATCTTGAACTCCAGTTCCAATTGAGTGGATTGAGCCTCTGCTATTATTACCGTTCGGTGCAATTACACGAGTTAGACACTTGCACTTGTCCACTTGCTGGCGTCATCGTCATCGTCTCCTGTCTCCGGTACTGGCTCTGGCTCGTTGTAATAGTTGGTAACAGTGCTTGTAACTTGTAACCTGGGCTCCGAGAGTTCACGAGCAATGACGAGCAAACACGATCCCGATGAACTCTGGAGACCAGAGTGGATCAGTGGAGGTCCAGAAGAGGGAGAGGAATTGAAACCAAGAAGAGGATCATGATCCAGTGGAACTAATCAGGATCTAAAGAAGATCTAACGAGGATCTTCTAAGAATCTTCAAAGAATTTTCAAAGGATCTTCAAAGGATCTTCATATTATCTAACAAGGCTCCAAGAATAAGTTGAACTCCTTATCTTGGATTTGGAACCAACTTTAGATTAATCCTCAAAGGAAAAAAGAAAATCGAAGGTGTCTGCTTTTCAGGATGGACAGAAAAAGATGGGAAGAGTGAAGTTTATGAGTTTATGAAAAGAGGCACCAAGACTTCTGGGTCTGGAAGTTTACTGGAGGTTTTGCCATCATTTTAGAATTACTTGATCTTGTTTCTGTCTCGCTTCTCTTTATGTCTTCTGTCTTCTGTTTTCTTCTAGAGTTTGTGTCTCCCTTCCATGGACGACGACTTCCACGAGTTCCGATTTGGTTCCGACCGACGAGCGACGACCGACTTGTTCGCCCCCACTATCAGTCTATCTCGTCGTTGCATTTATTAACTTGTCTGTACTTCTATCCCCTCTTATCTCCTTCACTCTGGAATTAACACAGGTAGAGTGGAGATTCGATTCTGTGACGATTCTGTGATAATTGGTAGTAACAAGTTAGAGTTTAGAGGATCTGTGGCTTTAGGAATTTAGAATTTAATTAAATCTGCAAGAATTCGAATAAATTTTCAAGAATTAGACCGAATTAAAAGAAATTCGAAGGAATTCAGGAAAATTAAAGAGAATTCGAAGGAGTTTAACAGAATTCAACGTAAATTAACATAATTTTGAAGAATTCCATTAAATTCCAAACAATTTAATAGAATACAAATATTAAATAAATGAAATTAAAGAATTTAAAGGAACTTTATCTCTTGAAAGCTTAAAATCCGAATTTCCCACTTGATCAACAATAAATCGCGAATAATTTATGATTTCGTCTGAGTGAAGAATCGCGAAACGAAACCGTGACAATAACCGTCAGTTGGTTCTAATTCTAACATAATAATGACTCATTGCTCTCCAACGCGATGTAGATAGTGAGAATTTAAAATTAGAATTCATTTTCTACACTGGGGTTAACTACAATCAGAGTTTTTTTTAAAATCATTTTCATTGAATCTAATTTTCTTCTAATATTGAAATTTATTTCTAAGTTAAACAAAAAAATTAAATAATGAAATATCAAGAAATTCTTTTTATCTAAACTCAATAAAATGAAAGAAAAAAAAAAAATTCCAAAAGAAAAATTAGAATATTAAATTTAGTTTATTATTTAATATATTCAATATTAATTTAAATTCTTATGAAATTTATTTAAATTTAATTTGAATTTGTATTATAACAATCTTTGTCTTTACAATTTTTCTTTATAACCGCAAATAAGTAGAGAGTCATAAATAATGGGGAATTATTTCAAAAGACGTTGAGAAACATTTAGAATTGTCAATTGAGTCACGAAGAAATTGTCTGTTACACCTTTAAGATTAAGGCCACGTATCCAGATAAAAAGTTTATAAAATTAAATTAAAAGCAGGTAAAAACATTAAGGTGTGTTTATCTGGTCCTAAATATTTATATTTATATAAAAAAATAATTTTGACATTTTTTTTTGTTTTAATAAAAATTCAGGACCAGATAAACATACCTTAGAATATTTTCTTAAATTTTAAAAATATTCAATTCGATATCTCAGCAAATTTAGAAGTAAAATTGCAGGGAGGAAAATGTCTATAAGGTAGGGATTGTATAACTGATAAATGGCTTTAAATGCTTAAATGTTAAACAGTAATAAATACGAAATGTCTAAATATATACAAAGTGAATACTTTACTCAAATCTGGACTTGTTCTGAGTTAATCGTATTACATAGTCGTATTATCGTGAATGTTATCACAAGGAAAATGAAACTTTAATTGTCTGCCACGTTGCAGTCAGGTACTCGGCTTTGGAAAAACAAAGCAGCTTTCGTAATGAGGTCATATCAATTTACTAACTTTAACACCTCTAAGAATAAATACATAATTCAACAAGTGGCCTTAAGGGCATTAATACTTATCCAATCCCTACCTTACCGGCATTTTTCTCTCTGCAACATTATTTCTAAATTTATTGAAATAACTAGTTACATTTATAAAAAAAATTTAATAATTTTCTTTATTTTTATACAAATTTTGGACCAGATAAACATACCTTAGAATATTCTCTTTAATTTTAGAAATTCAATTTGATATCTTAACAAATTTAGAAGTAACACAGAAAAAAATTTCGGTAAAGTTATAATGAAAACCTTCACATATTTATAATTTTTTTCAGGAAAATGCAACATTTATTATTATTTCGTTTTGAAACTTAGAATCGCCCTTGAAAAAAAATATATATACCTATAAATAATATTATTAAATAAAAATCCCCTATGTATTATTATTTAGTTTTAAAACTTAAAATATTGTCATTAGAAAATAATTAATTAATTATCCCTTGAGAGGAAGAGAAGTTTCGCGATAAGAATTTTATCAGAGTCGTGACAGAAATAATCGAGTCTCTCAGATTAGCAGAAAGTGAATAACTGCGGCTATTGCATTTTGTTTTGAATTCCAAGACAAATATTTTTACAAGACACTTGGCTTACCTCTCCCGCGAATTTTTCCTTTTATAGAGATTTCCTGGTGCAATTTTCAATATAATTAAATAATATAATTGCTTTATATACGAATATAAAGTAATAACCAAATAATTTAAAAATGAAAATTATAAAATAATTTCCAGAGAAGAAGAAGAACTTGGTCGTTTTTTTTCTCACACTTTTACAAAGGAATAGTTTTTAATTCTCAGTGGTGATTCCAAGACATTGAGTCTTGTACAATGCAAGAAATTACGAGTCGTTTTGACACGTACCGTTGTAAGTGTTGTCTAGTGTCTACATGTGGTTTTGTTTGCTTCCTGGGATTGATAAGAACCACTCAGCGATTGCATAAAAAAGATTAAAGTATTTCTAGCCGGGAGTTCTTTTTTTTTTTAATTTTTTAAAATATTAGAAAAATATCAATTACTAAAAACTTTTGGATTTTTAAGAGGGTTTCACAAACAGTAAATATAATAAATATATATAGAAAAAAAATCTTAAACCACTAGATACAAACGACAAAATTTTAAGACTAAATTGTAAAAAATAAAAATTTGAAAGAATTGAAAAGAATTCAAAAAGAATACAATAACTTTTAGTACTGTGACTATTAAATATAAATATTTTGCGTTTTCTCTTGCCTAGTCCATTTATAATAATAAAGAATCGCTGCACATGGAAAGTCTATCTATTTGAATCTTTTTCAATATTCAGGATTGAAATAGAAAGGAATCTATTTTTATCTCTACAATAATCTCTTTCCTTTTGAATCTCCATCTTCCTATCTTTCTGTATCCTTCGTCTATCCACGTCAATCCTTTTCTATCCCTTTTGCAACCCATGGACACAAAGTCTCCACTAGTTAGAGATAGAAAATCTCTAAAATCTCTATCCTTTTCTATCTTTTTACTTCCAACAGGGTAATTAAAGAATTTAAAAAATCAGAAACTTTTTTCCAGCCCTCACACCCTGAAAAAAATTACTTCGCCAGTCCTAGACAATAGTTTTCCAAATTTTCTTGGTAATTTATATTTTTCCTTTTTCTTTCCTACAGCGACATCATATTTTAGATAAAGACGTTGCAATAGGAAAGAAAAGGACAGTAAAAAACAAATTACCGAGAACTTTAGAACACTAATGACTAATGGACAATTAAGATAGTTTTTCCCATTTTTCTTCACCTTTGTTTTGCGGTGGTGTTCTCCGCATCTCACAGGGGGCTCCACTGTCCTCTGTGACGGCAGATGCACTGCCAGCAGAGCGTTGTTGATAATTTTGATAGTGTTGCTCTTGTTGTTCACTAGTTGGCACTGCAGCACTGACTTCCGAAGGAGAACGTGGACTCTCTGCAGTCGTGGCCGGCGCCGCTTCGTCCGGCGAACTTGCCCCCGTGACTTCTAAACAAAACAAAAAAATAACAATTAAAAAAAATGTAAACAACACCCAATTCTATCGAATTATTTATGAGAGCCAAAAAACAGATCTGAGATAGTCCTTATCTTATCAAACCTTGATCGCAATTCACAATTAAACTTTGCTCATTGCTCACTATAAATTGTAAATTCTCATCGAGGTTTGGTATCCGGTAATTAATTTCATTCTGATACAAATTAGTAAAACCTTTTAAAATTCTCCAGATTCGAAATCCGAAAAAAAAAATTTTTAATAGATTCGAAATTGTTTCATTTACGACCTGTTTATACTATTTTATAATCCCAGGAAAAAAAAAATCTTTACGGGCCGTTTCAGACCATTAATTATAATAAAATAACAAATTCTCGTATTCCAAGACCAACGTCTTCAATTTTTTTTTGTAAATTCTATATTCAACTCTAAAAATCGTAATTCTTCTGTATTGCCTTCTTACAGGTCTTTAAATTCTCTAAATTTTAAATTCCGCGCCACCGTCTCCAGTCGGTAACTATAAACATATTCAGTATTTTTTTTTTAAATACAGCATTCCTATTTATTTCCCCAACATAATAACATTAATAATCCCAACATAATAAACACATATGTTAAAAAATTTCAGGAGTACATTCAGGAGTACTGAGTCAAAGAAATTACTGAGTACACTTCAAACGACTTGGGACTTGTTAGAGGAAACTTCTACTAGATCTAGGACGAACAGGAAGGGCTCATCTCCTCATCTGTATCTGGCAACACTGGAATTGGAAGGAGTAACTGGGATCTGTCTGACCTCTAGGAAAATCCGCGAGTCCGTCTTAAAGTATCCAAGTCTTGCAAATTGCAACACGGCGAGTTCACGAGGGGAGCCGCTGGGGATTATGGGTCAATTGCTTAAGTCCCATAGTACAGTTTTTGAGTCCTCGAGTTTCTAGAGACTTCGTTCTGGTTTCAGTCTTGATGAGCTGAACTTGAGCAGCGATTGGGACCTTCTTGTCGATCAACAACAGAGTTCGACTCCTAGGTTGGGTGGGGGGAATTTTTTTGGCGAGATTGCAAGGAAATTTCGATTATTTAAAACGGGGGTGGTGTCATCTGGCGGTTCGCTGGGGAAACACCGTACGCGAACGCGCTCGATGTGCTTGCGAACACGGCCCCTCGCGAACTGGAGGCCATGTTGCGTTGCTACGTCGTTCAGTGGCTCCGCCCCCCGCACTACACCAAAGAGGAACTTCTACTCTTCCCCCCCCCCCCTTCCAACACCCGCAAAATCCAACAGTAACAGCGAGTGAACTCCCCACCCTATATCCAACTCACAATACTACTTGCAATCGTCGACCCTAACTCTGATGTGGAGACCGCAACGACAATACTTTGCAAGGCTTATCGCTTTTCAAATTGAGGTATTATAGGTTCCCTGCAATCTGGAGATAATGGCAATCGCGGGTTTTAAAAAGGAAAAAAAAAAAAATCGTGATTCAATCGGTCGAATTTTATCGTTGGCGATTTTTATCGAGTATTTTGTAATATTAAGGGTGTCGTGCTCATGAGAGACTCGTTTAAAATAAATATATTAATTTAATATTATTTTAGGGGTGGATTTACATGAGAGCACATGGGGGACAAGCTGGGGGTCCCCACAAAATGAATATTTTCTTTTTTCATTCATATCGACATTATCGAATTAGATCGTATATTTTCAGACACTCAAAAAATGCAATTACTATGAGTAGGAAATAACACTGTGATAAATTTAAAAATATGCAATAAATATTGTGTAATTTGTAATTTTAAATCCCTTCAAGGGGGCCCTGACACTATTAGTGCCCAGGGCCCCGATAAACTTAAATCCGGCACTGTATTTTTTAATTAACATTTTTTTTAAATGAGTGAGTGGTGGATTAAAAATCTGGAGAGACCAGATCGGACCTGAAGGTTTCCCAAGTTAGCAAAAAATTCCGAAGAAATTGAACAATTACAAAAATTAAGTATAATAATAATAATAATACGCTTTACAGCATAGGAATTAATTTCTGAATAGCGTGGAATATTAATATCAAATGAATTTGTATTTTGGTTTCGTTTTTTGCAGTGAAAAAATTCTAGCCCCGCTGGGAATCGAACCCAGATCCTCAGATTGCCGGTCTATAATACCTCAGATTGCAATTCTACCCACTAAGCTTCAGAGAGACAAGATTCACTTTTCACAACTTCTTAAATAATAATTACCAAATATAATAATTAATATATATTTGAAAATTAAAAATGGGTACCTATTGCCATTAAAGAAGAAAAATAGATGACAAGAATTTTCATTAAGAATTTTTTTCAATATCTCGGGCGTGGATTTTTATGAATCTACCTGAGACCTTTATAAATCAGGGTCTGGGAACCCAAAAGGATTGGAAGAACAGAACGAGAAAAATCGTTGCGTGACGCTTATATCTTGTTCTATCGGAAATCCATAACAGGGTTGTTCCCACTGAACAGTTGTAAAGGGACGAATCGACTATGGAATTGTTGACCAATGACCGAGGATTCGATTCCCTATCCACTTCGAGGACAGAGAATATATTTGGGAATATATTCCCAAAAGAATATTCAGGAATATCGAGAATATATTGAAATATTTGGGAATACAAGAAATATGAAGAATAGGGGAATGTGTAGAATATCAGGGAATATGTCGAGACACCAGGAAATATTTGGGAATATTCCTAATAAAAATTCCTACCCCAAGAATTTCTTTCGTGTGTCTACTTTTGAACATTACAAAATAATCACTAAAAAATATTGCTACCCTTATAATAATATTAATTATAATCAAAATTCCTACAATCTTCTCAGAATCGTTTAAAATTCCACGAGAAACTTTAAAATCCCTCAAAATTGCTCAAAATATTTTTTAAATCTTTTAACAACTTTTAAAAAGCTATGAGGAACTTCAAAATCCCTTAAAATTTACTGAAATCTCTTGATATTCTTAGAAACATTTTTAAATTCCTTAAAATTCCATGACAATATTTAAAATCCTATAGAATCCCAAAAAACCCCTTAAAATCTCTGAAGATTCCATAAGGAATATTAAAATTCCTTAAAATGATTGACAATTTCTTGAAATCTTAAGAAACCTATATATAGAATCTCAAAGAAGAAAGAATGTCTGGAAATTCTTTATAATCCCCCGAAATCCATGAAAATCTTTTAAATAAACTGTAATGTATTATTATTGTTATTATTATTATTATTATTAAAGAAATTTCTATTTTCCCTGATTTTTCTGACAAATTTCTCCTTCCCCAAAATCTCCCTGACTTCTTTAACATGTGGCCAACAGAATACTTCGGAATACGTAAAAATATTTTGGAATACCAAGAAGGTCTGATAATATTCAAAGAATATATGGAAATATTTAGGGAGTGTATCAGGAATATCGGAGTGATTGACCCCTCACCACTGACGGAAGGAAGAACGAACGACTCAGTCGAATTCTTTCGAATCATCTTCATTGGATTTAAAAATGACCTCTTAAAATCCTATCTTGAACCGGTCGGTCCAGCATCGAAGGGAAAGACCAGTACATCCTCTTTAACTCAACGCTTTTCGCGCACGTAAATATTCCAGACTCGTTCTTGCCACCAGTAAGCTACTTGTCAGTCTGAAACCCTTTCTTGTCCCTCCTTTTCGTTACTGACGTACTCTGCCCTTTAGGAAGACATTTAGGGCCATTTTTTACTTCTCAGGACATTTATCCTTTCACTATTCTACCCTTAAAGTATTTACTGGGATCATCTGCACCCCACGACAGTATTTTTCCAATTGTTAATACCTAAAAGTAGAGAAAAGTGGTTTAGTTGTTAATAAAATAAAAAATATAATAAAAATATAATATAATAAAAAACAAAAATATGTGCACTTTTAATAGATCTTCAAATTTTGTATCAAGCAGGAAAAAAAAATCCTAAACATCTTAATTAGATCAAAAGTTATAGAGGTTTAAAATTTTTTCAATTTTTGAATTAAAATAAATTTTTTTAATCTTTAAGCCTCTATAACTTTTGAACTTTTGGAGCTATTTAAGTTTTCTTTTCACAGTCTAGCGAGGTTTCTTGTCCTCTTTCGAACTGCCAAAGAAAATTTAAAAAAGTTTAAAATTTGCAAAAATTAAAGACGTACGTAAAACAAAATTTTGATATCGACCACAAAAATGGCTTAGCTCCCAAAAACGGAAAGAATCCTAAATATCTCAATTAGATAGAAAATTATACAAGTTTAAACATATAAAAAATGAGAAAAATTTTGAAAAAAATTCTAAAAATCTTTAAACCTCTATAACTTTTGACCGAATTGATATATTTAGTTTTTCTTTCCAGTTTCAGGCGAAATTTATCGACCTCTTTCGTGGTGTCCAATAAAACTTAAAAAAAAGTTCAAAATTGACAAAATGGAGCCTCTCCCAAAGAAAATGTTTAAACTTTTAAAGCTAAATTCTGATCTAATTATATAATTTATTTTCAGAGCAGCCATATATGTGATGAATATTTATTACGGTTATTAATCTCCATTCAATAGTGCAGTAGCCATTCATTCAAAAGGGCCACATTACATTATAACTGTGATTCTAGACAGGATGGTACTCAGCATTTTATTTTGCTTGAATAAAAAGTGGACAATGACTCGAGCGGATATGCGGTCTCGGGGCTTCGGCTTATATTTAGATCTTCGAGTCACGTTGTTATTTAATAGCACTTGCTGTACCTTGTTCTTGATATAGGCAAAGAGAAATTGATTTTGGCAAAATCCATTTATCGCAAAAAATGTTATTCGGATAATTTTTTTAAAACCCACTCTAAAAACCCACTTTTAAAACCCAAATCTCTTGTAAGATCAAATTTGTTAGATTCAGAATTGTATTCAAACATTTTTTTTCGTTTGAACCATGAAATTATGTTTGCTCTCTAATCTAAATTCCGGGTGTCGAAATTCTTTTTTGATTTTATCTCGTCTGTCTAACAAGAACTTTTTTTATCGACCTACCACGTGAATTCGAATTTCCGTACATCGAAACTAACCATCTGTAAATAAACCCAAGGACATTAACCGTTCGATTGTTTTTTCGCAATCGTTCCACTTTAGCATTTTTTTTTTTAAATCGATTTCCAGAGCAGAAGGTTCAAAATGATATGAAAATCAAGACAAAAATTCCTTTAATTAAAAAATTTATAAAAAAAAGTTGTTTTGTAGTTTTGATTCGTGGTTTAAAATTTAGTTTTGCTGAATAAAAATTTGTAGAACGGAGTTTTTTGAGGAGAAACTCGATCGAATATTTAATATTTAATCCTAAGTGATGAAATATTCATCGATGATTCAACCGTCTCTCATCTCGCTTGGATAAAATTTCTGTGGGACGTACTTTATTTTCTCATCTCGTGTTCAAGCACAAAAGTGCACTCGAGTGTTTTGCAGCTGTCTCTGGAGGATTTTTAAATTAAACAATCGTATAAAATTTAAAAAAAAAATATGGAGTTTAAAGTTTTGGTTGAAAATAATTAGAATTCCTTTTCAGAGCTTAAGAACATTCTTTTTCCGGCAAAGTTATAACTGTTTAATTTTGTACGGTTTTTTTATAAAAAAGAATAAATTAAAACCAAAAATAAAATCACGGACAATTCCCGGATTTTTTTTTTCAATTTCCAGGCAATTTCCGGATTTCCCTTGATTTCCGCACAGTAGACACCCTGAGTGTTTAATATAACTTTTCAAAAGTGTCTTTTTTGCATTTTTAGACGAAAGTTTGTTTAATGGCTTAACTTTAAGTAAATCTCTTGTCTACTGCTTCAAAGTCACGAAGTAATTAAAGCAAATGAAGTTTTCAAAGCCTGAGTTAGAAGGAGAGAAAAGGCACCTCAGGGCGCCGCCCGCGTGCTTAAAGCTGATGGATTATTAAGATTTCCGACCACTCGCATGTTATTGCACCGTTTTAATCTCATATATAAGGTTCCGGTTTCCAGATTTACTATCCTAGCTCTTATATTACGACTTTCTGCTGAATTCAGTATCGAGTAAATTTAAGACTCTCTGCAAAACTGAAATTTCCAGAGAATATTTCAAGCTTTTAAATTGCTAGCATTTTAAACCAGACTTAACGGTCTTCAATTTTTAAAGCCACACAATTCTAAGGAGCTTAAATTTCAAGGCGTGCAAATTTTGAGGTGCTCAAATTTCGCGAAGCTCAAATTTCTCAACGTTTAAATTTCTAAACACTCAAATTTCATAACGCTCAAATTTCCAAGAATTTAATTTGGAAGGCGTTTGAATTTCTTCACGCTTTAATGCTCAAGTATTTTTTTACTTAAAGCATGTACTCGATTTCGAAGCATTTTAACGTTAGTCTAATTTTAAAATTCAACGAGAAATGAGAAAAATCCAAGAAATTTGTAAAATTTATTTATACTGAGACGTTGAAGACTTGAAGTTAACTTTTTCAGATGCAAAATACAAATTTGAATAGGAAGGCCAAAGAAAATGGATTACGTAAACTCAGTCGCATCGCAATATGCGATCAATAATGAATTTGGCGCCGACAATATTGTTATGATGTATGAACTCTGCAACTGTCACTTGATAAGATTGCTTGCAAATATTTTCTGAGACTATTTTCAATATTTTAAATTTTCTCTTTAGCTTTCACATTTATTCAGTTTTCCTATTTTCTGCCTTTAATTAAACGCGGACAAAAAATTTTGAAATTCCTTCTACAAATGTGTAAAGGGATTTTTTTTTCAAACAAATTTTTAAAATTAAATTAAAAAATAGACAAAAGCCATAAAAGTACAGGTTTAAAAATGTTTTTAATTCTTTAAACCTCTATAACTTTTATAATTGAGATATTTAAGCTTTCTTTCCAGCTTTCTGTTAGGTTTGTTGTTTTCTTTCAAAGAGTCTTTAAGTCTTTCGTTAATTCTTTAAATGAACATATTTTTTTATAAGAAAGAGATGCTTAAGTTTTATTTTAACTAATCAGTTTTAATTTACTCTTTTTTTTCAAAAACCTTCCAAAATTCGAACAGTTATAACTTCCTCGAAAAAAAATATATTTCCTAAATCGAAAAAATACGTGTAGCTTAACTTTCTCTGTAGGAGAAGTTCAACAATTTATAGCGACCTTGATTGACAATGAATGAATAAATCCTGAAATTCTTTAAATGCATTATACTGCACCAAGTGCGGCCCTGACTCAAGTATTGATCTTCATGAGAGTCGTCTGTCGCCCCTCCCGAGTCCACCACCAGGACACACCATCCCTGTTTGACCTGAGTCAACCCTAGTGTCTGATAGCAACTGATAGCCTGACAGAATGTCAGGCACCTGTCTCCAGACCAAACCGGTCTACTGTCAACTACTGTCCAGACTTTCAGAGGTACCTCTGGATTTCTAGAAGCACTGGACGTCCTACCGACCAATGGCAAAGCCACGTGATTTCGCAATGAGGAGGTCTAGACTTTAAAAATTGAGATGGAAGTCTAGACACAAATAATCCTTTCCGTTCTTCAGCAGTGACAAAATCAGACAAGTTCTGAACAGGCAGGTAACGCGGATTTCTGCATTACCGGCGGCTGATAACAGATATTGATAGAATCCACTTCGAATCGGGAGAGATTGAAACTTGAAACCTATTTCAACGAAAGGTAACGAAAAGAAGAGCATCTACCTTTCAATAGTTTCAATTTGGCTCCGCAGTCCGCGTTACTTGATTAATTTAAAAAAAAAACTTAATTTTTTTAAGGGCATGTGATTATTTGTCCAATTATTTGTCCAGTAAAATGAATATTCCTGAAAAATGAATTGCGGAGAAGTTAGAAAATATATTATAGAAGGTTTATTAACTCATTTTTCAGTGGTTCTTCAAATAATTTTCTAAATTTTCAACTTAGTCATCTGTATGGATATCTATAGATTCAGAGAAGAGTTTTAAAAATTATTTACCACTCGATTCCTTGCTGTTATTTTCGAAGCCATTTCCCACTTGTCGAACTCGAAAATCGTCTTTGCGGTTAATGCCAGCAGATGCTGGAGATTCGCCATTTTTATTTCCTAAACGGTTTTTAGATCCTCTTTGTTGCTGTACCGGGGATGTCTTTGAACTACTCTGCGAACTTGTATTTTCTGGTCGATTTCCACCTGAAAGAAAAAATAATGTTAGATTTTTATTATACTTTTTAAATACTTAAAAATACAATTCAATTTTTTTTTAGTCTAAAAGGCCTTCACATTAAAATTATTTCATTTTGCAACCTTTTTCAATTAAAACTCGCTCCATTTTTTTCCATTCTAAACTCTAAAGAAGTGGAATTATGCAATTATTAATTCTTTAAAGAAAAATTGATGAATAT
Organism: Synergus umbraculus; assembly: GCA_900474325.1. Lineage (NCBI taxonomy): Eukaryota > Metazoa > Arthropoda > Insecta > Hymenoptera > Cynipidae > Synergus > Synergus umbraculus. The sequence goes on from UCOK01019357.1 coordinate 41,250, forward strand.
TTTTCAGTTCTACTCTGTTAAAAAAATCCTCGAGAAAATTGTGTTATTTTCCTCGTCTGAAAATAACACGACTTCCTCAAGAATTTTTCAATAGGGATATAGCCATAATTCTATTTAAAAATCTGGCGCCACCAGAGTGCGAAAAAAATATCAAATTCCAATATTCGTCAACTGAACCAAAGATACTGAATTTATAATTTAGAATTTTTTACATAAACATCATAAAAATAACAGAGTAAACACAAGATTCAATTTTTTAATTTCCAGATCAATTCACTGACTTTTCTCTAACTTTCAGAGAAACTTCTCTGCCAAAAAAGTATTAAAAATGCGAATAAATTTTCAATAATAATAGTATTGTTTCAAAAATTTCACATATTACTTTAAATTTTGTGAAATTCAATAAAATCTTTTTAAATCGCGTAAAATTCTATGGACACTTTTTAAAATACAAAAATCTCTTAAATTGATCAATCAATCAATCTCTTAATCTCTTAATTCAACGACAAACTTTAAAATCATTTAAAATTCGTAAAAATATCTCAAATTTACGATAACTTTAGAAATCTCTTAAAATTTCTTGAACTTCATAGAAACTTCTTAAAATAACATGAAATCCATTTAAAATTGTTAATATTCCATGCAATTTCTTAAAGTTTTCCTTAAAATTTTTTAAAAATAATTTAAAATCTTCTAAAATTATTAGAAACCCATAGAATCCCTGGAAATTCTTTATAATCCTTCGAAATCTCCTAAAATCTGTTAAATAATCTACAAAAGCTATATATTATATAATACAACAAAACTAAAATAATTAGCATAAATATAAATTGTTATCTTCCCTGATTTCTGACAAATTCTTTTTTCCCTAACATTTCCTTCAAATTTAGAACATACCTCTATCCTCAATAATAATAATAAAATAAACATGGCTACAATTCCCCCCTCCAAAAACTACATTTCCCGCTCCTTTCGCGGGAATTTTCACCTGTCACAGTTTCTAATCCTCAACGTTGGCAGGCCTGCTCTTAACAAAATCCCAGCTCCGAAAAAGAAACGACACACAAAGGCCGAGAAAAATAGATCTAAAAAATCACCCAGGCCCTTTTTCTTCTATTTCCTACCAACCCTCCTCCAAAAAACCCTCAAAAACCTGCTCCAAAATACCAAAATCTTTCCAAACCATCTCAAAAAAAACCCAGCAACGTAACAAAACGTTTTTATCCCTGACCTTTAGAAATTACAGAAACCTCCAAATTTCGTGTTTTCGGCAAAAGAAATCGACTCACGCCTTGTGGCTTTATCATTATTATTATGAATGTTGTTATTATTTCCAGAAAACAAGCATTTTTGGAGCAGAGAGTCTCGACAAAAAGCAGAGTCTCCTGGCATCCCAGGGGGGGAGAAATCTTGGTTTTTTTTTGGGGGGAAACTTGTGGATTAAGGAATTTAATGAATATTGAGTATTTTTTTGTACCTGAAACCATTTCCTGAGAGGAAATTTGCATAAGAAGTGCGACCTGTTGACGCTCGGACATCCGCGCTGGGTAACCACGGAAACGACTGTTACCGCCTGCGGGCATTCCGTCCTCATAACTCATGCAACGAGGCGCCCAAAATACACCAAAACAATCACCGAATGCACTGGGAGTCGAGTCCTAAATCATTCTTTAGCGTGAGAATGATTATAACCTAAAACGGATTGTCCTGGTCACGCCATTTTGACCTACCGAGCGCGCACGGATACGTCAGTCAACGGATGGTCACGAGATTCGATGGATATTGAGTTGACGGTGGTCACATTTCACAAAAACACTCAGCGAGTCGATGAACACTATTTTTTTCACAATTTAATTGATTACGCGACGAGGCATGTGCCTTGAAAATGTTTTTGACGAGAGGCCTACGTGAGTCGGCCTAGTGCGCAATATGACGCAACGGATTTGTGGCGCTGTTCAGTTGGCAGCAGTGTTGACCTAATGGCTAGCGCGGGAAAATTCAAATGAGTTAGAGGATGTTCTATTGAAATATAAATTGAAATTAGTTAGAGGATCTATAATTTAGTAATATCTTTGGTTTAGCTGGAATTTATATTAAAATTGCGTATAATAAATATAATAATAATAAATAATAAAATAATAATAATAATATTAAGAAAATTATGGAAGTTTTTTTATTTTCAAGATTGCTAAAATGGTAAATTATCAATTTTCAATTGTTTATTATATATGTAAAAGAAAAAGTAATTATCCTTGGAATAAATAATAATGATAAAAGAAAAATGGAAATTACATTCAAAATTATTAGTGATTATAAAATTCATTCTGCATCGATTCGAATAATTTTAATATGTTAATTAATTTAATAAGTATTAATTTTTATTTTCAAATTAAATATTGAACACAAACAAAATTCTTTATTTAAAAAATATTATTAGATATCAATTTATTTTAATACTAAAATTAAATTGGATAATATTATAGATGAAAATATTATTCAATTAATTAATCTTCTGAAAATAATTCTTATAATAAATAATAATATTATAGAAACAATTTCTATTAAACATATTAAACAATTCTGGCTAAAGATATTTTTTCGATCGTTGTTTTATTATTTAATTATATTATATTTATATTTTTTATATTAAAATTGTTTTATTGTGGAATATGACGGATAATATTAATAAAATTATAGAAGTTTGTTTATTTTCTGGATTGCAAGAAAGGTAAATTATGGATTTTTAATTATTAATTGTATATGTAAAAGAAATTGTAATTATTCTCGGAATAATTAATAAGTATTAATTTTTATTTTCAAATTAAATATTGAACACAAACAAAATTCTTAATCTTAAAAATATTATTAGATATCAATTTATTTTAATACTAAAATTAATAATTGACAATATTAAAAATGTAAATATTACTCAATTAATTAATCTTCTGTAAATAATTCTTACAATAAATAATAATATTGTAGAAACAATTTCTATTAAACATATTAAACAATTTTGGAAAAATTTTTTCGCTCTGTAACGCTAATATATTTTGCAATATAAATACACATAGAGCTAAAAAAAACCTAATTTTAATAAATTTTGCATAAAACGCAGATTTCTGTTTTACAACTGAATAGACCCAAGTGTTAAGTCAAAATTCTATTCTCCATTTTACTCAACGAATATTATAAATAAATACTTTTTTGCTCTGTACCACTAATCTTTTTTCAAATTTAAGACTGCATACAGAGCGAAAAGAAATTTAGTTTTTATATTTTTTGCATAAAACGAAGAAATAAAAATCTGAATTTAAAATTCAATATTTTCAGTTTACTTAAAAAATATTTGAATTAGATATTTTCTGGCTCTGTACGCATAATTCTACTTAAGAATTGATTAATTCTACACAGGGAAAAAATTCCAAATTTAATATTCGTTGAGAAAAATGAAAAAATCGAATTTTTAGATTTGAATTCTTCATCTTACTCAACAAATATTAAATTTAGAATTTTTTCCCTCCGTAAAATTAATCACTTTTTAACTAGAATTATGCGTACAGAGCGAAAAAATGTAAAAGATTAATAATTTTTTTCTAAAATGAAAAAATGGAATTTTGAAGTTATTTTTCGATTTCCTCATTTTACAAAAAAATTATTAAAATTATTTTCTTTTTCGCTCTGTACGCCGTCTTCTAATTAAAAATACATTAGTGCTACACAGCGAAAAAATATTTACTTCCATTATCCGTTGACTAAAATGAGGAAATGAATTTCCGAGGTGAGAAGTTGGAACCAACATCCTTTAAAAGGAAAAGAATGGAAAGGAATTGGATAATGAAAAGAGAGGAATATTTTACGAGTACTTTTAATAAACAAAACGGGTTTACATACTTCATTTCGTATTTCCAGCGTAACATTTTAAATCTACGGGGATCTCGTGGGCGTCCATTTAATAAATTTAAACGAAATGAATAAATAGAGAAGACAGAATAAATAATAAAGGAGATTCGGACTCTATCATGGGCAACTAACGAATACGATAGGCCATTTAATATTAATATTCGCCACACCTATTTTTATTCTCTGTGGAAGGGATATAGTAAACAAATTCTCTCTCATTTTCTCACATTCTCTCTCTTTTTCTCTCTATTTCTCTAAATCTATGTACGTGTCATCGTAACATTACAATTACGAATAATATTAATAATAAGAACACATTGTTTAACCGCAGCTAACGCGTCGATTATCTACAGTCAATATTATATAGAAAATATACAATGACTTTGTCTTATCGTCAGACCTGCGTTTGTTATTTTTTTTTTTCTATTTTGTCTCTTCCCCTTTTTTTTTTTACTTAATTGACATCTTCAATACTATTTGCGCAATTGATTTTCGAATGGCAGTTCTGGAACCGAGAAGTTGACTTGAGAAAAACTTGTCGAATCCTTCTGATGAGAAATAAAGAAATAAAATTCTTAAAAATCTTTTAAAATTCAGTACAATAATTAAAACTTGATTTGGACTTTTCCTACCCCAGTTTGTTTCATTTAACAAAGTTACTCAGAAAGCGAGAAATCTCGCCTCTAGTTGGTTGTAAAATTGTAGTTTATAAATATTTCTTTTGTACCGAATACACTGTGGCCTGCCATTAATTTTTTTTTATGCGAGCGATAGACATACACATTTTTAAATTGAGTCTGAAAAAGACGATGCTACACTCACACGCATTCAATGAACATCGATAATAATTATCCCTTAGAATGCAGTCATAGAAAATCGTTTGGCGATACTGGTGAAAAAGGAAAGACTCAGTTAAAGAAAAGAAATTATCGACAGTCGATAAGATAGGTAGTCTACATTACCGACAGCCGACAAGGTAGAACCTCTACATTACCGGCAATCGTTAATGTATGATCGATATCTTTTCTACTGTTACAAAGGTTTAATTTCGGTATTAGCCGCAACTGTTGAGTCAGAAAACCAGAATTACCGACTGTTGGTAAGGTAGGATTCTACATTTACAACAATAGGTAATGCAGGGATTTAACAAATGTCACACGGCTTTAAACTGAAGCTTTTTTCACCAGTTTGACAAAAGTGGCAGAAGAAAATGTCAAGATATTTCACAAATACCGGAGTAGACATAATTTTACGAGATAGCAATAGGTTCACATATATCTAAGTGCTTTAAATTGATCAAAAAGTAGTGCTCGGAGAGTGGTCGTGTATAGAATTAGCGAATTCGTTAATAATTCATGATTCAGAGTTCTCTTAACAGTTTTTTATTTTAGTCCCGTTTTTATTGGTCTGTTTTGCAATAAGGACCCTGGAAAATTAAAAAAAAAAATAACTCTGAAACTTGAAACGAGTCAAAAACAGTTTAAAAATTCAAAATTTATTTGCTATCGACAATCGGTAAGATAGGGATCTACCTTACCAAAGATGATAAGGTAGGACTTCTAAATTATCGACCATCGATAAGTCAGTTTTTTAAATTTATTATTTTCAATTTGACTTATTTTTTTTTTAGTTTCAGAGTTTTCTTTTCTTTTGTTTACTGAACGAGATTAAATCACGAAATCTAATTGGGTTCGAGGGATTTCTATTTGACGATAAAAAGTATTTCGAAATTCATCAGCGCGAGATTCCACTGAAAACGAGAGAGAAATGTGTTAAATTTTGTCATTTTTCTCATCTCAAAAAAAAATTATCGCTAATCTATACTGACACAAATATCGATTATTAATTCGAGTTAATTGTAGTTCATAATTGTTACAGTTTTTTTTTTTTCCTAGATAACATTAATTTACTTTCTGACAGTTCAACAGACGATGGGTTTTCGCTCCTATTGCGAGAGGCAGTCGAAAGAGTTGCTTATCACGATAGAGATTTATATTGTCTTATCGAGAATTTTCATTCAAGTTTAAATTAAGGTTTTCAAATCAAAATTATAGCTTAAAAATTCGAATCCGAACCCTTAAATTCGAATTAAATTATAATTATACTCTAAGAAATAAATTAAACCATACAAAAATGTATTTATAAAATTATGTATAGGATTAAAAAAAAACAAATACCTCAGTAAACTTTAGAGTTAATATAGTAATTCACTAAATAAAATAATATAAAAAATCAATAAATAATAGAAAATAGAAAAAACTCGATAAAACAGAATTTCCATACTAGACGTGGAATACTGTTAAAATTCCTCACGGTTGAGATCCCTATTAAAGTTAATATTCGAGCTGAGAGAGAGATCCCAGATTTATTTTTAGCAACCAAAAGAAATTTTATTTTTTATATAAGACAAAAAAATTAATTTTGGAAATGTTAGGTACTTTTTTTCATTGAGGCTTTTTCGTCATATCGAGTTCAGCTAGAAATAAATCTGTATGATCTTTTATAGAGTTCTAAACAGAATACTCTGAAATATTCAATTTTTTATCTCAGAGAATTTTAGAACTCTAATATTACCTCCAATAATTGAGTAGAGAATAAGCGGTTCTCGAAAAAAAATTAAAGACTTTCACTGGGCTATATTACGCTTCGCGGATACTTTTATGATTTACAATAAATAAAGGACATTAACATTAAACAACGGTATTTATCTAAGTTGAGGTCGAGTTTCTATCTACATGTACATTCCTCTCGATATCGTTTTTTTTCTTTTTAATTATTACAACAACGATGGCGATAAGAATGACAAATGACGTGGATGAGCTGATATTTAATTACAATCGTTAGTTTAATTATATAATTTAATTTAATTTAATTTAATTTAATTTAATCATTATCCAATAACTATACACCTTTTAAGGAATGTCTACGGTTTTTGCGCTTTTCCCGGGGACTGAGTATATTCCTACTAGAGCCAGCTTCAATAGCCTTTGTTATCTTTTATTTTGAACAAACTCTGAAAAAAACCACTCGAAATCGGTCTTAGAATTTTAATTTAAGACAAAATCTAATCCCAAAATTTTATTTCTTCATTTTTTTAACTAAAATAATATTATAATTAGATATTTTTTCGCACTTTAGTGTTACTCATCCTATTATAAGTTACAAAATTTTTGAATAATTTAAAAATGCTGTGATGTATTTCAAAGGATTTTGACGACTTCCAAGGGATTTCACAAGATTTTAAAGATGAAAATATATTTTTTAATATTCCTAGCGTAAAATGAAGAAATAAATTTTGCGATTTAAAAATTTTAAAAATCGTAAATTCTGAAAATCGAAAAACTAAGGACCTGAATTCGAGCGGATTTGAGATTCGAAACTTTTTTAGTTAGCTATGAGCAAAATTGTCACTTCGAACTCGGTTTGCGAACTAGCTTTACTTTTACTTTTACTTCACTTTTCTCCGTGTTAACTTCTAGCTCTACAGCCGCGAGTTTCTCTACCAGTCTTTTCTCCTTCTCCGTACCTAGGCTTTTTTTGTATTTTTTTTTTAAATTCTTAATTATTAAAATCGTCATTACGAACCCTGTGTGTGTTTCGGTTTTAGCGAATTCATTTATACTCGCATGTCATGTTTGAGCCACGAATTTTTGAGAAAACTTCACTTCGGTATGGCACACATCGATTTGGCGCGAATATTCCTCCTCCCGAATTCAAAAATTCCTTGGGAAGACGTTTTTAGTTAAAGGTCATGCGACACTTTTCATGGTGGCCGCGAAATATTTTAATCCTGTCTTTTAAGACTTCAACCATTTTTTTCTCAAGTTAAATCTGTCGGAAATCTACAAAAAAATTTTTTTTAATTGCAGGTAAGATAGGTGGTCTACATTACCGACGTTCGATAATGTAGAGCCTCTACATTACCGACAATCGACAAATATTTAAAAATTTTCGCAATCTACTTAATGAAATAAATATCGCGTTTGAATTAATTGGCAGTTGTTTCTAATTCTCAGCAAATCCAAGTTTTTTGAGACTCGTGGCCACCATGTTTTTCCTTAAGGGTGTTGGCTCCAGATTCTAATCTCAAAATCCGAATTCTACATTTTACTCAATCAATATTATAATTACACATTTTTCCTCTGGCGTTATTCACTTTTAAATAGAAATATACACACAAAGCGAAAATTTCAAGAAAGATTAGCGCTACAGAACAAAAAATATTTATAAAATTCCTTGAGTAAATTGGAGAAATGGAATCTTTATGATAAAACTTGAGCCAACATCCTTAAAATCCTCCAATCAAAGAGCTGTAAAAATCTAGTTTTTGACTCGAGTTGTTGCTAGAGCTGCGTCCGATGGCTGGGGTCGGCAATCGCTGCTGAATATCGAGGTCAATCGAGGTCAGTCGAAGTCAACCGAGGTCACTCGTGTTCGCTGATCCGCCTTGTGTGTGCTAAAGCCTCCAGAGGCTGGATCTTCGGAGTCCCGATGCTGATCCTGTCGTACATAGATAGCGTTTCCGTCAGATCCAGCCTACGAACGATTTCGTCTTTAAGATCCGACTCGCCTACCAGAAAGCTCAGTTTCGTGAACTTTCTACAATTTTAACATTCAACAACTTTCGTGACGCTTCTCGTTCACGATAGAAATATTACTGGACCACTTGCGATTATTGCAAAGCTAAATTTTTTAATTCTTGTTGTTCTCAAAGTATTATTCATTTTTCCCTAGCCAATCCCTGATTAGAATTTAAATTTGCAATTTGCAATTTGTTTTTGCTTAAAAGAAAAGTATTTCTACAATTTATAGAATTGTATAGAGACGTTTATATGGACAAGAATTTCTCCTATAAAGGAAAAACAAAAAAATAAAAAAATTGAAAAAGTAGAGTCTAAAAAGTACAATAATCGCAGACGGTTGAGTAAAAAAAATAAATAAAACTGATCAGGTAGGTCTCATCGGGCAAAGAGCGATCGTTCGTCAGGCACTGAGAGAAGCAGTAAATTCTGAGCGTGCTTTGGAATTAAAAGCGGAAGTGCGAAAGGAATTTTCTGAGAGCGCCGCCTCGCCGATTCTGATCTACCTATGAATGTACCGACCAGTGTGAGAAACTGCAACGACTTCAACAGGCAAAGATCCTCGACGCTTAACGGAAGGTTCCGGAATCGAGTCCCTTTTCACAGAATCCCGCCTGGGTTTGAGCCAAACGTTGTCATTTCCGTCTCCGTTGCCTCCGGCGAACATTTCCGGTCCGCCGCTACTCCTCCGCCTCAGGACTTTTTTACGGTTGCGGGATTTTCCGTTGACGCTGTTTCTGCCAAAAAGGTCGCGACGGAGTTCGGATATATCGGCAGGAACAGATCCTCGTCGAGGAGAAGGCATTCCGGGCACTGCCAGGGAGCTACCTTCAGTTATTCTGTTCCCGTTGTTGTTACTCGAGCTGTTGTTGTTATTGTTGTTGTTGTTCATCGGACAATTCTCGCGCTCTTCTAGAAAAGATAGCAAATTATTATTCTGTATTATTTAAGGACTAGAAGCTAGACAGTAAAAGAATCAAAATTAAAATAACAGAAATTTCCTTAGATTCAAGTCCTAACTTATAAATTCTATTTCCTCATTTTACTCAACGAAGATTTTTTCACCTGATGCAGCGATGAAATTTCCGATGAGGTTTCCGAGACTTGTTTCCTGGGGAAGGCTGGCTCTCCTCGGAGCAGGAAGATTTCCTTCCCTGGGACCCAATGCTAATCTATTGAAAGCTCCATCTAGTATCAAAGAAATTGGAAAAGTTAGATGAAGTCCAGATAATTTAAATATTAAATATTAAATATTAAATATTAAATATTAATCACGCTTACTCTGCTGCCAAGATATATCCATTGGGACGGAACCACGTCTGGAGTATTGGTCGGTTATTGCAGGAACTGAAGACACAGCTATGTCATCAAGTCTTGACATCAGCCCCACTGGAGCCGAACCTCTTCTTCTGGCCAGTCCCTAAGAAATTTCATTTATATAATTGTTCTTGGAAAGGTGAATTCTCTAAAATGTATCTGGAACAAGAGAAAATAGTAAACATACTTGACTGCTTCGTCGCCCATGGCCAGCGCCCTTGAAACTGTCCTCTCTAGGATCGACATTCTCCTTCATCTGTGCATCGAGACTCAATTTGGGTATCTTGGAACTCTTCTCCCTCGTCGAATCCGAATCCCTCTTACTTCCAACTGAGACACTATCACTACTCGAACCTCCGATACTTCTTCTTGGATCACTTCCGCTATCGCTCGAGGAGGAAACGTTCTTCGTCCTGGGTGGAGAATCAGGTGGACTTCCGATGAAGAAAACCTTATGAGGTCCAGCCTCAGACGTCACTGGTATCGCAGTGAATCTTCGTCCACCGGAAGACGTTGGCTTCTTCGAGGAATCAGCGACCGGAGTTGAATACCTTCGAGGCTCTGAATCCATCCATTTTATTCGCGAATCCTGTTGAGATCCGAATCGATCTGATTTCATTGAAATAGAGTAGGTTCTCATGTCTTCGCTGATCGAAACCTCATTGCTGGATTTGTCAAGAGCTGTCCTCGAATCAGGTCGAGACTCAGATCCTGGCAGATCGGATAATTCGGAGGTTTGTATTGTTCTGGAAGAAAAAGAAACCTTTGGAAAGCTGAATCATCAAAATAACCCAGATTAATAGAAATAAAACTCTGATTACCTAGAACCTGTCAAAGAAGCGTAAATTTGCCTAGCTTCCATGTCCTGAGCAGAAGAAGGTCGAAGGTACCGATGTCTAATCAATTCTTCTGATCTTACAACCTGCATCGAGTGTCTTCTAGGACACTCAAGTCCAGGTTTGAGCGTCTCAAAAACAGCAGACGCTCGCCTCCTAGGTTCGATATTCACGAGACTGTCCTCATCTGTCTTCTCAGCTTTTTCCAACGGTATGCAATGATCGCCAGGACAAGTTTTGTCCTTCGTGGGACTTGGGGAGGAAGACGAGGGACTGTCAGCCTCCATCAGGATCTCGCAACACTGAGACATCTCCGCTGTCGTGGACATGTACCTGAAAAAGTTTAAAAAGTTTTAATTTATCATTTTGTAAATGTCTACCTTCATCTCTCTAGCTACACGCCTTACTAGACGAATCCTACCTCATCCTGACGTACGGCTGAATTGGCGGGAAGGTTTGCTGCCTCGTGAGTTGTTTCTGCGGCGGTTTCTGGATATCGGGCTGCAAAACAGAGCAAAGCCTAGAAGCCTCGGTGCTGTTGGTAATACTGGTGATACTCGGCTCAGGTAAAAGATTCTCGGCGCTCACGGGCCTCTCAGCGCTCACGGGCCTCTCAGTTGCGCTTCCTGAAGAGCCCAGAAAGCTGCTCTTGGAGGAAAAGAGTGTGAGAGAACTTCGACCTTGACGAGATTGATCGTCGAGTCTGAGGAGAGGATTCTTCGGCTTGATGTTTTCGGTTGGCAAACTCTCTCTTCTCGCGGTCGCTCGACTTGGGAGCGCTAAGGGCTTCGAGATACTCAGAGGTACTGAGTGTCGTCTCCCTCCGCGTTGAGCTTCCATTCTGATCGGCAAACTTGGCCCGCGAGTGATGGAAGAAAGTATGGAGGAAACCGCCAGGTCGATGCTGCTAGAGTCGTCGTCTGGTAAGATTTCTTCTCCAGAACTTAGGACTTTCTCATCCTCCTCGAGATCGGACACCTCTGTCTTTGTCTCCTCGGCCATCTCTTTCTGGACGAACGCATCCCATCTGAAATTTGACCAGAATTTAGTAGAAAAAGGGCCCTTTTTAAAGGCTCCTTAGAAAAGCGTTTTTTTAATCTACTTTCTCTAGTTTTTTTGCGGGTACTTAATTATCTTACTTCTTCTGATTGCTTCGAAGATAATCCATCAAGGAAATGCTGAGACCGGTGCCGAGGAACCGGTGCCATTCGTTGTAAAGTGGACCGACGACGAATTTGAAGAAACCAGCCTGGATTTTGGCAATACTTATGTTTTCACGATCACACAAAGGCGTCACTGGGAGATTCAATTGTCGTTCATAATCGCCTTGGCGGTAAAACTCTTCACAAACTTTAAACGACCACTTTCTCGAGATATCCCAAGGTCTGCAGGGATTCGATATGTCGGCGCATTTTAGGGCGATTTGTAAAATGAAGTGTCGATACTCAGGATTTTTCATGTCGAGAAGATCTTCGTCGAGATATTTCTGAAAAAGGAATTTTAAAGAATATTATAATTAAGGAAAATTGATTTTGGTTATTCAGAGAAATTTTAAGTTACCTTAAAACGAGACAGAAATTCCTGCTGCCTCGTTATATCAGTCGCGAGAATTAAGGAACTGATGTGTTGTTGAAGTTCTGGTCGAATTTCATCTGGAAGTTGTTCCAAGACTCCACTTTCCAAAAGACAACCCATTGCCGACCTCCAATGGTGATTTTCTAGGACGGAAGTGTTCTGCAATTTGAAATATATGCAATTAGGAATTTATAAAACGAAAATCCTTTCTCGCTTTTAAATAATTTTTGGAAATTTAAAAAAAATACCTCGTAGAGAGCTGCCAAGTGGTTGCTGGTAGCAACCAAAAAGGGTTGATTGACCCCAGGATGATCGAGGTCGTGAGTCACTGCAGCGATTAGAGAAGCCATTATTTCCAAGTCACTCAAGTGTGCCTTTATCTGTAAAAAAGAAAAAAAATTATTTGATTTACAAGATTTTTTCCTCTTATGGAAATTTCAATTCCAAGTTGATATTTCCAGAGTCTCCAGAGTTTAAGACACAGTAAAGAAATTTTAGAGGGTTTTTCTTCCCAAGAAAATTTTTTAATTTCATTTATTTGTCCAATTTTTATTAAAAAAAAATTTTTAAGGAATTTTAATAAATGAATAAATAGTTTGAACTTACTTTCTCTTCTTGTAGGAAGCAGTGCATCGCTTGCGTCACATCAGTAGCGTGTATACTGTTATGGTATGGATTTGTACTGTGATAACCTTCTTCTATCAGACCTGAAATCATAATAGGAGAGGGTTGAATAAAAAAAATAAAATCCTCTATTCTAGTCTTGAAAAAAAAAAATAATATGAAGAATGTCCTGAATGGTAGAAACATTTCATAGCAAATCAGTTTTCTTTCGAAAAGGGATTTACTCAAGGAAGAAAGTGGATGCAAGGAGGTCCCTGAGGAAACGAACGCAGTGCATAAATCCTCTCTGTATGGAAATCTTTGACAGAATAAATAAATAATAAGCGCACCTATACCAGAGTTCACTATAAATACCGATACGATGCATAAAGGAGCCATTTCTCTTGCGGGACTTGGCCTCCTGAATATTTAACACGACGAATCGTTTCCGACCTGGACTTCCTTAAATTCCTCAGAAAGACCAAAGTAGAATTATTTTGAATTCAGAAAAAAATTTAGTCACGAGACTTACCCCTATTTCTAGGATTTCTCATATTTACAGAGACCCCCTGTAAAAAGGGTCTCCCCCTATAACTCAGGATCTATTCTGTCTCACAGGAAAATTCTACAACCCTATTTGAAGATTTTCCCCTTTTCTATGGGACTCCCCCTATTTAATTGGACCCCCCCAACAAATTAAACTTCCCCTATATCAAATATCAATGGAATATTTTATAAATTAAATTTTTTACCATTCCTTTTATTATTTAACTTTAGTTTTATAGAAAATAAATTTTTAGAGGAGTCTAATTACAATTATACCCCTAAAAATTTAAATTATTTATTTTATTTTTATTTATATTATTTTTATAATATTACGAAAGTCTCTAAGGGCGAAAGTCAGGTATCGAATAAAAAAATTTTTAATTAACTTATTTCGGTTTCAAGTTATGATAGAATTGCGATGGAAATTTTTTTCGTGGAAAGTTGCGTCAGCTGACGATTGTAAATAATATTGTTTCTTTTCAGAATGTAAATGCATCGGATGCGTCTAGCGTTTAGAAAGCAAATTGTGGACAGGAGGTCGAGAATGAGTCTATTTATAATCTCAAATGGACCACTCCGTATACCACTTATGCTAATTAATACTCACTGAACAGCTTCCACACTCTGACAACGTCCAAGTTAAAGTGCTGAAGAAGTCCGTACCAATGGAAGAGGTGCACACACATCACTGGCAATGAACGACCTGAAAATTCAATGAGAATTCAAGTCGATATAAACAGGAAAATTTTTTTAAAATAATTTTTAAACGAGTTTTAAATATTGGACAATAATAAAAACTAAAGGGAGAAAATTGTCTTTAAATAGTTTGAAAAATAGGAATCAGTGATTAAATTCAATTTTTTTCAAGTCAAGGTCATCTAAAGTCCTTTTAGTTTTAATTTTTGGAAATTTTAAGATATTTTAATAGGAAATTAATAGGAAATTTTGGCTAGTATAAAAAAATGTGAGTGAGATGAAAAAAAAAAATATATATACCTCCGGTGACAGTTTCCAACGTAAATGCATTGAACTCCCAGTTTCCGGCCTTTTGTAGAACGCACTGTAACATAAAATTGCAACACAATAGATAAGAGTGCTAAAGTCACATTTATAACGTGGGAAGCAAGGCAATGAATCGTCGATTTATCACAAAAGTCATATTCTTGGACGTTGTGTCAGTGGTACAATAATTAATGGTTTGAACCATACTTTTTTTTTTATTAGAAAGTAAACGACAGAACAAACTGGAAATGATTGAGACGTTATCGATATAATTTCTTGCAATTACGCTTCCACCATGGCCATTATCTCCGAGTGATAAGGCGACATTTAATCGGGAAGCTTGATAAACTCGATATTTATAGGTATTAACTTCGATCTCATCTTTTTTCCCCTTTTTCCTTTTTGTTGTCTTTTCCTTTCTTCTTGCTTTTCATTTTCTTCGTGTGGAATTTCAATTCAAGAAGTTTTTAGAATTTTTCTCCTGAAATTTATGAAATATTATTATTTCAACAGATTTTTATCATTTTTATGGGATTTTTCAGACTTTAGGAATTTTTAGAGATTTGGACGAATTTACGAGATTTAAAAGAATTTTTAGAAATTAGGGGAACTTTGAAGAATTTCATGGAATTTTAAGAGATTTATTGGAATTCTAAGAAATTTAGAAGGATTTTTAAGAGTTTGGTAAAATTTCAAGACATTTTGAGGAATTTTAAGGGTGGTCGTAGAATTCTAAGGAATTTGAAGAGGATGCTAGGAATTTTTATGGATTTTGGAAGTTTTTATAAAAATCAAAGGGATTTTAAAAAATTTTGAAGAATTTTAAGAAATTTAAAAGGATTTTTCAGACTTTAGGAATTTTTAGAGATTTGGACGAATTTACGAGATTTAAAAGAATTTTTAGAAATTAGGGGAACTTTGAAGAATTTCATGGAATTTTAAGAGATTTATTGGAATTCTAAGAAATTTAGAAGGATTTTTAAGAGTTTGGTAAAATTTCAAGACATTTTGAGGAATTTTAAGGGTGGTCGTAGAATTCTAAGGAATTTGAAGAGGATGCTAGGAATTTTTATGGATTTTGGAAGTTTTTATAAAAATCAAAAGGATTTAAAAAAATTTTGAAGAATTTTAAGAAATTTAAAAGGATTTTAATATGTTTCTAAGAATTTCAAGAGATTTGAAGAAATATTAAGTTATTGTAAATATTAAATATTAAAATAAATATTAAATTAAATGTTAAATTTAAATTAATTACAAATGAATTAAATATTAATTAAATATTATTGTAAATATTAAATTATTGTAAAAGATTTTAATGTTTGTCGCGGATGGAAAAATATTTTAAAGAATTAAATTGAAACAAAATTTAAAAAATTAAAAATTAAACAAAAAAAATTTAAAAAAATTAAAAAATTTGTTTAATAAAAAAAAATTAACTCACTTTAACTTGACCATGAAATATATCGTCAAGGAGACCGCAATCGGGAGTCATAGATCGCGTAACCAGTCGTTTGCGTCTTCTTTTGTGCATAGTTAAAAATCGACCTCCATGCCTGGGTCGATTTTTGGAAATATCGAGATTTTCCAAAAGGGTGCGACTTTCATCAGAAAGGCGTCTTGACATCGATTCAGAATCGATTTGCGAAGCCGAAGTGGATTTCGAAGGCGTCGTTCCGGAAACTGGCAATGCCGCATCCTCTGTAAAAAAAAATTTTGTTAAAACTCATAAAAAATTAAATAATAATTTAAAAAAATGTTAAAATGCTATTTTTATTGAATATAAAATAGATATTAATTTTATCAATAATTTTTCAAAGCTAGGTATTGAGAAAAAGGCAGCAAAAATAGCTTCTAAATAATTTGTAAAAATATTTCGGAAAGGATTCTCAAGAAAGATAAATCAACTTCAATAAACAAATTAATTAATGGAGATCGTTTGAAATTTGAAGACCGCTAATTTGTCAGTTGTCACGAGGCTTGTTTCTCACATTCTCTTGAAATCTGTCGTAAACTTCATTTTTCATGCTCAGAAAAATCTTTTTCACAATCAATCACCGAGTTTCTCAAATTTCTCGAAATTTTTTTTTACATTCTCCTTTTTATTTTGATAAACGACTAGAAAAATGACTCAATTTATTTTGACATAAATCCAATTTGGTGAGGTGATTATTTTAAACAATTTTTAATAACAACAACGATGATTGATGATACTGGAAAATGCAATTAAAGTGTTTTTTTTAGAATATAAAATAAATCAATATTTAAATAAATATTCGTATTTTAAAGTTATATAAGCCCCGATATTTCTTGTTTGTAAATATTCGCAATGTTTATGACAAGTATGGAATTGTAAATGCCATTATTTAAGTAAAAACAATTCTCTTCTCAAGACTCAACAAAAAATAATCGTTAAATGTTTTTTCGAAAGCAATTACATTCAAAGTTTTATGAGTATGTTTTTGTTAATTTTTTCGATCAATTTCTCAAAGTGCAACATAAATATAAATGTCAGATTTAAAAGGTTTCAAACAGATTTAAAGCAAACAAAAAATTCGCATAAG
The DNA here is from genome assembly GCA_900474325.1 of Synergus umbraculus. Taxonomy (NCBI): domain Eukaryota; kingdom Metazoa; phylum Arthropoda; class Insecta; order Hymenoptera; family Cynipidae; genus Synergus; species Synergus umbraculus. Next base: position 58,170 of record UCOK01019357.1, read on the forward strand.
AAATTGAAAATTTCTTTCCATCAGGAAATAACATTTGTAATATTAACAATAAATTAATCAATCAATCCTTTGACCACAATTTTTGGCCCTGAGTGTACCTCTTGACCAAGATTTTTCGTTTTGACTGTACCACTTGACCACGCCTTTTTACATTGATTTTACTCCATTATTAGATTTTTTTCCTTGACTGTACCCCTTAACGAAATATATTTTCTCGACTGTACCATATGCCCAAACATTTTTGACGTGACTGTACCATATGACCAAGCATTTGTGACGTGACTGTACCATATGGCCAAGAATTTTTGCCGTGACTGTACCCCTTGACCGAGCCTTTTTGTCTTGATTGTACTTTTTTATTTGGACTGTACCAATTTTCCCTTTTGTCTTGACCTTGACCAAATTTTTTACAGTTACTGTACCGTTGACTAATTATTTTTGTCTTAGCCTGTACGTCTTAACCACGCCCTTTTGCCTTTATTGTACCGTTGGATCACCTATTGACTAAGCATTTATAATTTGGCTATACTTCTTGACCAACAAACTTTTTGTCTGGACTGTATCAGTTTCTCCAATGACCAAGTCATTTTTACCTTGACTGTACCCTTTGACCACGCTTTTTTACCTCGACTATACCACTATGTCACTTAACCAGTAAATTTTGTCTTGACTGTACCTGGGAGGAGGTCACAACATATGGGAGGGGGTCATAATATATGGGAGGGGGTCACGACGGATTTTGGTAGTAGAGCGGGAGTAGAGGGCGGGGAGGGAGAGGTAGTAGAACAAGTATGGCCAGACATTAGGAAGACAGGAAGTAGATATTAGAGAATAAATAGAGGGGGTGGTCTTGAATTAATGAAAGAGGAGGGGCTGTCAGTAGAGTACGTAAACATATGGTCAGACAATTGGAAGTAATTAGTAGAGTGAGCGTTTGATTAAAAAAAAAAAAAGTAGAAAGTGGTGGATGGGTAGTGAGTGGTACTGATCAGTATGGTATAGTAGGGGGAGGGAGAAAGGGGAAGAGAGTGAAAGAGAGAGATAGAACGGGAGATGGATAAGGGGAATTAGAGGTAGATGTAGAGGAGCAATGGGCGGATTGGCGAGCAAGTAAAACAAGTTAACGAACGAGCGGACAGTGGAGGGGCAGGAGAAGAAAATGGAGGGGATGGTGGCAAGGGGTTGAGGGGAAGGGATTCAGTGATACAAGTAAACGTACAGTCAGACATTGGGAAGGTTAATTAATTGTTAATTAATATTAGAGTGGAATAATAGAGGGGGATCTGTGGGATTGATAAATATGTGGAAAGGGATAGAGAGGGGGTATCAGTAGTGTAAGTAAATGTATGGTCAGAAAGTAGGAAGGCAGAGATAGAGAATAGAGGGGACGATTTTGGGAGAAAAGTAGGGATTTTAGGAGGGAGAGGGGGCAGGAGGGATAAGGTGATGGAGAGGAAAGAAAGGGGATTTAAGGACTAGATAAAATAGTTGGAAGGGATAGAGGGGTTCTCAGTAGAGGGGCGTAAGGTAAAGAGAATGAGGGGGGATTAGAGGAGGGAGGGGGAGACGGAAACAATAGGGGGAGGGGGTATGATGAAAAGAGGAGGGGCTATCGATGAGAAGGGTTTGTGATTGGTAGGAGGGACTGATGAGGGATAGGGAGGGTCTGAGGAGAGGAGGGGCTTGCTAGGAAGTGCTTATGGGAGGGGGAGGGGCGAATATGGTATTATTATGAGGAAGAAGGGCTGGTGAGGGGTTGGGAAGGTCTGAGCGGGGGAGGGGCTCGTTAAGAGGTGCTTATGGGAGGGGGAGGGGCTTGTTAGGAGAGGCTTTTCTGAGGGGGTGGGGCGAATATATGATTATGATGAGGAAGAATGGCTGGTGAGGGACTAGGAGGGTCTGAGGAGGGGCGGGGCTTATAAGGAGGGGCTTGTGAGAGTTGAAGGGGCAAAGAGGGGGTTATAATGGAAAATAAGGACTGATCAGGGGTTGGAATGGTCTGAGGAGGGGAGGGGCTTACGAGTGGTGGGGAGGGGGCGAAGAGGGGGGAGTATTTTAAATTAAAATATGGATAAATATTAAGATACCAAAAAAATTTGAGAAAAATTTAACAATTCAAGAAATTTGCACAGATGTGGGACATTGTGGGTCTTTAACTCTTTAGGAACGTCGCAGTGTTTTTCTGGAACGCGTGCAATTTTAGACGTCGACGACCTGCATATTTGTACAGTTGCCAATATGTCTGTAACTCGGTATGCTTTGTTATGCACGTCTCTATGATAATGTGAATCTGTTTTGGTACGATTTGTGGAGGTTTATGGTATTATTACGACACTGAAGAGTCGCTGGGTCTACTAAGTCCGCCCACGTTCGATAAATGGTATCACGACGAACGTTTCTCCCTGACAAATGTAGTAAACGATGCTTGCCATTATCGCTTATCGTCGATGTGACTCTGTTTCCTTTCATACTTTTCTCTGAAGTTTTATGTTTGACCCTCAACGCGACGTCAACAGGAATATTGAGTAAGAGCGAAATAAAAATAGAAAGATAATCCCGGCTCGACAAAAAAAAAAAAAAAATAAAATAAAATCTTAAAAATCAATTTCCTCATCTCACTGAACGAACTTTAGTTTCAGATATATTATCGCTCTGTAGACGTAATCTTTTTTTAAATAGAAACCTCGGCTAAAGTATGAAAAAATATTGACTGTTAAAATTGTTGGCACACAGCAAAGAATGCGAAGTCTAACTTTAAAATTTACTTGAAAAATTCATTTTACAGAAAACGTATGAGAGGTTTAGATTTTTTCGCTCTGTAGGTGTATTTCTATTTAGAATGAGTAAATATATGAAGTAAGATCAGATAACGGATTTTGCAAATAAAATGGGCAAAAAAAATACAGGCATTATTTTATCAAGATCTTAAATGAAAAAAAAAATAATGAGCACTTACCGGAAATCCGGATGCAAATTACGTTTTGTTCCGGGTTATCCACCGATATCTCCGTTGTTCGTTTCTGTAACACAAATATTTCCTCTATTAATAATTATTCTATTTTTTTTTTATTAAATATTAGTTGAAACAATTGAAACTAAATTGAATTACAATTGAATATCGAATTCAATTCCCATTTAATCCCGAATGAACTATAATTAAATGAATTTTGAGATATACACACAAGTGGTCCAATTGGCTTAGAACTCATTGCTGTAGATGAAATTGTTAGACCCCTAGAATCGAGACTCTAGAGGCTTCCAATTGGAAGCAAGAGAGGTGCTTTGAGAGAATTGGATAGCGAACGATAACTCGCAATAAAATCGTACGCAACGTCGTATCACAAATAGCAGGTACCAATCACTCCAGGAAGATTCTTGCTAAGGCGTGTGCCATGCGCTCATAAAACATTCTGAATGTCGCTCGTTCTCGTCTTGCTCGAATCAGATTTAAGCGTTTCCCTCCTGCGAAACCAATTTTCACCGGAAAGAAATCCAGTGTCTCCAAAAAATCGCTTTAAACATTTATTTTTATTTTATTTCTTTATTTTTTCATTACAAAGGTTTTCAAGCCTTAAGATGCGTTAATTTCAACCGGAAACGACCCCAAAAAGTCAAAAAAACTCAAACCAATCCCCAAACGTCTTTAAAAATTTTAACACTCCCGATGGGTCAGCTTGTAAGGTTCCCGACTTCTAGCCAGAAAGTGCAGGTTCGAATCTCGCTACAGTCACTTTTTTTTTTTTTTTTTTTAGACAGGTCTCTGTATATCTAAATTATTTCTAAAATTGATTGAAACTACACCAATAAATAAATATTAAATAAAGTTCGATTTAAAAAAAAAAATAATAAATGAGATGAGAAGAAAAATTTGCAATTTTTTCAGACACGCTTCTGGGATTAAAATTGAAAAAAAGTATTCCATAGGTCGGAGATATTTTTGCCTATATTATATACAGCTGAAGAACCTGGCCTCCGGTGAATTGTGTATTCAGTCATCTCATTGAGAAACGATCGAGCTGAGCAAGCAACTTTACACAAAATGAGGATACTGAAAGTGGAAAGAAGGAACGGGGAAGAGGAAAGATCTGCTGATGTGCAGAAGCATTTTTTGAAGGATGGGGGGGGGAGGGGTGGAAGGGAGCAACAAAGCGTGAGAATGAAAGTCATAAAAGGCTGAGGGTGGAAATAAGAAAGTAACCCTTAATAATTCCCTGCTGGCCTACCCTACATCATCTTCTCCTTTATCCTCCGCCCCAAACCCAGACAAATTACTAGACCCTATTCATCTTCAGAAATGAGAAGAAAAAGAGAAAAATAGCTTAAACGGTGGTAAAACACAAGAAATGTCGAAAAAATTAGGATCATCTTAAGACTCTTATGGGTACAGTTTAGGTCCTTTTCATCCTCACATAATATCCCAAAGGATTCCTTAAAAAAAAAAAAAAGAAAAAAAAAAATACTGAGCCAGGATTCGAATCCTAGCAGGTGTCAAATTAGTCGTAAATATTCAATTCTACTAATTTTCACAAGAGAATTGAAATTGTTTCAAAAGATAATTTACTATTTTTAAAGTTAACTTTCAACCACGTTCGAAAGGGGTAAATTCGAATTGGAAGTTAATTAGAATTCCAGAGGCGAAACCCAGTCTTTGTTACACGAGAGTCAGGAACAGTGGAGAAACAAGGATCGCTGAGCGTCTGGGGAGATAAATAAGCAAGATTCTTGTAAACTCAAAAATTTGAGTCTCAGTTACTCGAGAAGAATCCCAAAGCCGTCTCTCTCAACTACCCCTGGAGGCATTTTCACTCCGGAGTTCGACTTTACTTCCTGTTTTCAGTTTTCCTTTTCTCCAACCCTCGACCCAACTTTCTCTTCCTTTTCTGAGAAAATAAATATACGTATTACAATAAAAAATATTTTTTATTAATAATACAATAAAATAACATTTTTTAATTGCTTGACACCTCTCCCAATTTCTAAATACCTCTAAATCCCTTTTTATTCCCTCTTTTCTTGTCCCCCCTCCTTAATCACCCCCTCCCCTTACCTTTTTCCCCACCTCCATTCGAATTCTCTGTTTAATTCCCCCTAAATACAAATTTTGTACTTTACTCATCTCTTTAGTCTTGAAAGCCCCCTCCCCTTCCCCCCCCATGAACTCTTTTGCCCCCTAATTTAAATCCTCTTATTTAATTTCTAATCATTTCCACATTCTCTATAATTTCTATCTGTTTCCGTATCTTTATTGCCCCCTCCCCCTATAACGATTTCTCACATATATCTTTATCCCCTGTGTATCCCCTCTTAAATTGTCCACACAATCGACATTTTGTATACAATTACTCAGTCATTTAGCTTTAGGCCCCCTCCCCATTCCCAGGCCCCTCCCCCAACCCCTTCAACTATTTCACTAAATGTATCTCAATCTCTCTGCTCAATCCCTCCCTTTTATACTTAGTGGCCCCCTCCCCTTAACCCCTCCTCCACCAACCCCCCCTCCCTCTTTTCCTCTTCACGAATTTTGACCTGTAAATCGATAAAAAATCCACCATAATAATAAATTGCTTTATTATTATTTATTAATATTAATTAATGTTCTAAAGAAGTCACCCCCTCCTTAAATTTTAAGAGGCTCTGCATTTAAATTAAAAATTGTCCAAGTGAGTAAGTGAAAAGCGAGATAATGATAAGTAATTAGCAGGCCAGCAATTATTTCAAAAAAGCAAGGTTTCAGACTTTTATACCGGCTCCTGGAGTAAACATTCCAACTATTTTTAAACCCGAGCTTGACTTCAGATGCTCTCGTTCTTAATGAAGTAGGTGTCGGGTAAGGGTAGGTTCACCATATAGGTCGCCGGTGACTTTTTTTCATTCTCCCCCCCCCCCCCCCCCCCCC
>UCOK01019357.1:64085-95708 GCA_900474325.1 Synergus umbraculus
CCCCCCCCCCGAGTTCATAACTTTCTTATTTCGTTGATTTTAACTAGAAAAAGTAGTCGGCCCTTCTTCCCACCCACACTGTCTCTTCTGTTTAACTTAAATGAGAATCGTCTCCACTCGATGAAGCCTCACAATATTTTTATCCCAGCCTATTAAATTTTAATCCAGACTTGAGTTTTTTCTCCTCTACTTCTAGCTGCAAACTTTTCATCGATCAAGTCACATTCAAACTTAATCCACTTGTTCCTAAATGAGTCATTTTTTTTTAATTACAAACTCTTTGGTCTTAACTTTTTTCATCAAATTCAAAAGAGTTCATTTAGAAATCTCAATTATAATTATTCTTCTCCTTACTTTAAATCCCCTAATTCCTCGAAACCCCTCCCCCCCTAGGTCTTAGGATTACCCCTATTCTAGGGGATTCACTTTACCCTAATGACCCACCCTATCCCTATTATAGGAGGGGGGGCTATCCTAAGGACCTAATTTAAGTTCTAAATTATCCCCCACTATAAAAAAAAATTTGGGACCCAGTGACCTAAACTTATAGGGATTGCCCTATTTTAGGGGCAGGTCTCCTCTGTAAATTCAAGATTCTCCTATTGTATTGGACCCTGGTCCTAGGATCCAAAATAACCTTCAGGATTCCAACTATTCAGGGATACAATCTAAAAATTTGGGATTGCCCCTACCCCCCCAGTATTCCTCCTTTTCTTAGGACCCACCGTATCCCTCTGGGTTACTCCCATCATGAAATCCCTCTATCTATCGGGATACCACCTTTTTTAAAAAATTCCAAACTTTCCCTTGGAAATCCCCCTATCTCAAAGAACCCCACATCCCTCGGGATCCTCCTATCTCAGCAAACCGTTCTAACTTTCCCTTGGACCCCCTAATCCAACGAACCCCCCTGAGCTCCAGGGATTACTCTTATTCCAGGGGATTCACTTTACCACAACAAAGCACCCTACCCCTATTATAGGGGGAGGGTGTTTTCGGGCAATTTAGCCTAGTTTGGGCTGAAGACTCTCAAAAGGGGCGTTTTTTGGGCAATTTAGCCAGCTTTGGCCTGGAGGCTCGCAAAAGGGGTGTTTTTTGGGCAATTTATCCTAGTTTAGACAGGAGGCTCTCAAAGGGGGTGTTTTTGGGCAATTTATCCTAGTTTGGGATGGTGGCTCGCAAAGGGGGTGTTTTTGGGGCAATTTAGCCTAGTTTTGGCTGGAGGCTCGCAAAGGCGGTGTTTTTTGGTCAATTTAGCCATGTTTGGTCTGGAGGTGAAAAAAGGGGATGTTTTTTGGTCAATTTAGCCTAGTTTGAGCTGGAGGCTCGCAAAGGACGTGTTTTTTGGAAAATTTAGCCTAGTTTGGGTTCGAGGCTTGCAAAGGGGGTGTTTTTTGGGCAATTTAGTATGGTTTGGGCTGGAGGCGCGCAAAGGGGGTGTGTTTTGGGCAATTTATCCTAGTTTGGACTAGAGGCTCTCAAAGGGGATGTTTTTTGGGCAATTTATCCTAGTGTGGACTCGAGGCTCGCAAAGGGAATGTTTTTTGGTCAATTTAGCCTAGTTTGGGTTGGAGGTTCTCAAAGGGGGTGTTTTTTGGGTAATTTAGTCTAGTTTGGGCTGGAGGCGCGCAAAGGGGGTGTGTTTTCGACAATTTATCCTAATTTGGACTGGAGGGTCTCAAAGGGGGTGTTTTTGGGCAATTTAGCTTAGTTTGGACTCGAGGCTCGCAAAGGGGATGTTTTTTGGGCAATTTAGCCTAGTTTGGGTTGGAGGCGCGCAAAGGGGGTGTGTTTTGGGCAATTTATCCTAATTTGGACTGGAGGGTCTCAAAGGGGGTGTTTTTGGGCAATTTAGCCTAGTGTGGACGGGAGGCTCGCAAAGGGGGTGTTTTTTGGGCAATTTAGTCTACTCTGGGCTGAATTCGTGCAAAGGGGGTGTTTTTTGGGCATTTTAGCGTATTTTGGGCTGGAGGTTCGCAAAGGAGGTGTGTTTTTGTCAATTAAGCCTATTTTGGGCTGATGGCGCGCAAAGGGGGTGTTTTTTGGACAATTTAGTCTAGTTTGGGATATATAGTTATAGGGGCACAAGGGAAATATTTAGGGATAGGAAGATAGGAGGATAAAAATCCACTACTGTCTTTTACACTTTGTTCTGAAGACTTTTTAAGACACCAGCTACTTAAAATATCACACGAGTCTTAAAATATTTCTTCCCCGTGACACACACGATATTTTTAAAAATAAATGATTTTGACCTTTCAATTTCGTTCTTCACGTGATTCTGCTCAAGAAAAAATAACTTTTATCATTCAAATTCATTATAAATAATTTTTTTTTTCAATTTTAAAAGGTTTCATAATATTTGAATTCTGTGTAGCTAATTCTGAGGTGGCATTTCGTAATCAGAAAAAGAAGCAAGTGTTTATGAATCAACATATGTACCGACAAAGACATAAATTTCATTTCATTACTCATTTTGAAAGCGTACAAACGGCAGCGGTTGCTTCTGTGGCTCGTTTGCTGCAATTTTAATGGCGGCTTTCCGGTTTCATAACAGCCACGAAACGCCTGACAGTTAATCTTAGATATTTTACTGTTTTCCGTACTACATTGACTGATTTGAGTCTAAGTTACTGCTTTGTTTACGAGGCAGTTTTTATTATTTACCGGAGATCCCTATCGATAAAAATTAGCATAATTTCCAATTATATCACGAAATCACTGAAAAACTTGGCCTAGAGAAGGAAATATGCGATTTTGATATAATGAAGCTTCTTTTTTCAGTGTCATTTTTTTTAATACTTATCTTCTGTTGATTATTTATTGTTCAATTTTTTTAAAACTTGATTTAAATAAATTCTTGATAAGAAATAAAGTAGAGTGGGAATTGTTAGCCTTGAGAAAAATTTGCAAGGAAGTTTTGAGTTAAAATTTGTCAATTCAATTAACTGAATCAAAATTTAATAGGATTAAAGAAAATTTGAAATTATTGAATTATAATTATATAAATCAAATGGAATTCCTATTGAATTCCAATTGACTTAGAATTGCTTCCGCATTCAATTATAATTGAATTCCTACTGAATTAAAATTGAAAATCTTTTAAATTCCAATTGAATCACAATTGAATTCCAGTTAATTCCAAATTCGTATCAATTGAATTCCGATTGAATTCCAATTGAATCGTCACTCAATTATAATTGAATTCTGTTATTATTTTTCCCCTGTCGATTATTTATCGTCAACTTTGTTTTTAATCTTGAGGAAATTAAATGCTTAATAAAAAATAAAATGTAAAATAGAGTAGGAATAAGCCTTGAGAAATTAAGCAAGAGATTTGTTTTGAATAAAAATTTGTCAATCCGATTAACTAAAATTCTGTTCTCGATGTACCAACAGGATAGACCTTCGTGAGCACGTCCTCGTCCACGTTTTGCATAACAAGTAATTGTCGACGGTACTTAACTTCAGGTCTCGAGGCATCAATCTACCTTGGTCGACGACGAGGTATGTAAACTGACCCATTAAAAAAATCAGTAAACTGTGATTTTATCGACTTCAAATAAAATTATAATAAAATTTTAAATGATATGAAATCCAGTTTGCTGCCTTCTCGACGATTTTGTCTTGATCAATTCGTTAACAAATAATTTTTATTGAATTTGAAATTATTTTTCATCTTTTTGAACAAAATTGAAAAAGATCTGAAATAGGTCCAACTTAATTCAAACTGAATTACAATTGGACTCCAACTGAAGTCCAATTGAATCCCTACTATATTCAAAATGAATCCTAATTGAATCTATTGGATTCCAAATTAGGTCCAACTTAATTCTAATTGACTTACAATTGGACTCCAATTGAATTCCAAATTAATCCAATTGAAATTGAATTGAATTACAATTGGACTCCAACTGAATTCCAAATTAATCCAATTGAAATTGAATTGAATTACAATTGGACTCCATTTGAATTCCAAACCAATCAAATTGAAATCCAATTGAATCCCTATTATATTAAAAATGAATCCCAATTGAATCTATTGAATTCCAATTGAACCCATATTATTCCAAATTAAATCCAGTTGAATCCCTATTGGATTTTTAATTAATCCCTACTGAATTACAATTGAATCCCTATCGAGTTTCAAATAAATTCCAGTTGAATACAATTGAATTATAATTGAATCCCTATTGATTCACTATGGAATATATTGTATTTAAATTGAATTCCAATTGAATTCCAATTGAATAAATATTGAATCTCTAATTAATCCAATTGAATCACAACAAAATTCCAATTGAACTAAATTCATGAAAATTCGATTTATCAACTACAATTAATTAAGTTGCAAAATTTTCAGAACTTTTTAGTAAATTAAAAAATAATTGTTATCTATTTCAACAAAAGCCAATTGGATCGAAATTTGTTAAAAAATATTATTAAAATATTATTAGTATATTTTATTCTTTGAAAATATATTTTAAAAAATAATAAAAATAATAAATAATCAATTGAAAAATGATTTGTTATGAAATTCATTTGACGAGTATGACGTGAGTATAAGAAAAATATAATCGAGTGATAAATGCTATAGGATGCTCTAAATAACAATGTAACGGTGTTTTTCTAATTGCAAAAAAACTCTGTAATGAACCCATTCGCTTGATGACGCTTTTTGTCAAAGCAATCTTCTCTCATCAAAGCTAAACAATTTTTTTAATCAGCTGTTCTCTGTAAAAACAAATAATTAATATCGAAAAAAAATTCCTGTACTCAATATTTCTGAAAAATTTACTTTAATATTTATTGGATCCATTTATTTGTAATTTTGAGGTCAGTTTCGAGTTCCAGCTTAAAAAACTTTTAAAAGTTAGATTATTAATTTTATAGTTTATTATTGTACGTAATAAATAATAGTTTACGAAAAAACCAAAATTCGTTCTATTTTCATTAGTTTAATCAATTTTTAAACAAAAATCTGAATAATTTAGAAATTGACTGTACAGGCAGGACAGCCTTAATTATTTTTTTATTTCTTAATTATCTCGAAAAATATTGAATTTAGAGAAAAAAGTTCTATACAAAAGTTGTAGATCTCGACAAAATACACCTTTCTCATTGTAAATAATTTTCCCTAAAATCACTATTTTAAAGAAAAATTATCTTTGAAACAGAATTGCTTTAATTTTTACTTAAAAAAAGTCTGCTTCTCTTACTCGAAGCATTTAAAATGAAATATCCGTGAAAAGAGAAATGGAAAGATGAGAAAGATTGTGATTCGCGAAATTAGATAATTTTTAGAGAAACTGTGTGACCTCAATATCAATTCCGTTGTCTGATAAAGGCAGAAATCGTAAATTGAAATCACATTTTCAATTTCCTTGAAAATCTCTTTTCGTTGATTCATCAAAACATTTTTCCTTGTATCGCATTTTACCCACCGAATTGAAGGCCCAGTATCTGAGGAGAATCCAAACGATTCGATAGATTACGTCTGGAATGCAATTGCAATAAACGACCGTCCTTGCTTTACAAGACGTGTAGCCTTCTCTTAGTTTTTATTTCTGGGATTCTACTCGTCTTCTTCTTTAACTCAAATAACATAAAATTTATCTCACATTAAGGCCAGGTATTACCTATTTGATCTCTTTTTGTTTATTTATTTTATTTTGGATTTTATTAATTTTTATTTCATTCCAATTGAATACCTATTGAATTAAAATTGGATGCCTATTGAATTACACATGAATCCCTATTGAATTACTATTGGATTAAAATTGAATTACTATTGAATTCCAATTGAATTACTATTTAATTCCAATTGAATTACTATTTAATTCCAATTGAATAACTATTGACTTCCAATTGAATTTTTATTCAATCCCAATTGACTCCATATCCAACTCTATCTGTAATTCAATTGGAATTGGATTGTTAGTCAATAGAGATTCAATTGGAATTGAATTTTGAGTCAATATAGATTCAATTGGGACTAAATTTTAAGTTAACAGTGGTTCAACTGGAATTCAATTGGATTTATTTGAAAATCAATAGGTATTCAGCTGGGATTGAATTGGAAGTAAAAATGGATTTAATTGAAATTAAATAAGTAATTAAGAATTCAATAGGGATCCAATTTAACTGATTCGGTAATTCCAATTGCATCCCTATTGAAGTCCTTTGAGTCCATATTAAATAATAATTGTATCCCTACTAATCTTAAATAAAATAATAGTTCCTATTGATTAAAAAATCAATTTCAATTTAATTTCTATTGAATTTCGAATAACAAGTTCAATTACAATTTAATCCCAGTTCCAATTGACTTATAACTGAATTCCAATTCAATTTCTCAGTTGGAATTGAATTTGGAGTAAAAATGGATTCAATTGGAATTGAACTGGAAGTAAAAATGGATTCAATTGGAATTGAATAATAAATAATTAACAATTCAACAGGGATTCAATTAAACTGACTTGGTAATCAACATAAATTAATTTTCACCTAAATACGATTAAAATATAAATCAATTTAAAAAAAAATTAAATCTCTTAACAATTCAATTGGAATTTAACTGTAATTCAATATATAATTTACATGAACTGAATTCCAACCATAATAAAAAAAAAGAAATACCGGAAATATTTACCAAACTTTCAACCCTCCCAACAAAACAACCTAAATCGATGAAAATTATATCAAATTCGAATCAATCTCCACCTAAGTAATAAACCCTCCTAATTTTTAATTCCCCAAAACTTGAGAAACTTTATCCAACTCTATCTTTATCCAACCCCTGCTGCAAATTAATTGACATTGATGCATCGTCTCAACATTATAATTTTCCCACTGATCTTTCTATAATGATAATGAACATCTTCACATATATATCCTCATTTCCCCAACCTTATTGTCCTCCTTTTTACGAGGCACATCCACAGAAAATGAAGAGATAGTGGAAAGAAAAGGGTGGGGGTGGGGGGGGGGGGTTAGAAAGGAAGAAAGGGAAGAAGAGAGAAAGAGAGAAGGAGAGAAAGGAAGAAGGAAAAAGAAAGAGAAAAAGTGAGAAACGAGATTGATAAAAGTCTCCATAGGGTGGGATGATTGGGGGGGGGTAGGAAGTGAGGGGCAGCCGCCCCTCGAAGGTAACCCTATTTTGTCGTAACAGAGGCGTCTCGCCTACTTAACGCGATTGCTACGAAGCTTTTGAGAGCAGAGGCTCCTTTCAACTCCCTTAGGCCGCCACACCCCTATTCGTTCCTGGTTAACTCGTGATAGGGGGGTTGTAGGGGGGGGGAGTGGTTTCTCTTTCATGACGTCATAGAGTCTGGGGTCACGTGCCGGAATTCAGGTCGACTGTCTCTCTCTCTCTCTTTCTCCCTCACTCTTTTCCTAACCGTCCACATTACGAGGCATCTCTTTTTCCCTTCCTCGAGTTTTGACCCTCCCCCCCTCCCCCCCTCCTCACAACTTCATCCCCTACCCAATAATACGAACTCGAGCACTACTAACTCTTCCCCTGACTCCCCGAGAAAAATAACGATAGAAAGGCGTTGAAGGCTTTGACAGGAATGAATATCTTGAGAATAAAAAAGTGGAATTTGACCTAAAATGACCTGAGAGATAAAATGTCGAGTTGTAAGAAGGTGGTAATTTTTTGAGTTGAGATATTTGAGAGATGTGAGGAATAAATGAATAATTAATTATCTGTTAGTGATTAATATTATTCGTGATAAAATAAATAATAATTTAATGCAGGATTGAATTCGAGTTTAGTTTTGAATTTGAATTGAGTTGGATTCAACTGGAATTGGAAAAAAATTGAATGGAATTTTTAAAGAATTGCTTGGAATTGAGAAGAATTAAATAGAAATTGATTTTTTTTATATTTAAACGATATTGAATTGCTTTTGAATTTTAAGTCAATAGGGATTCAATTGAATACCTATTGAATTAAAATTGGATGCCTATTGAATTTCAATTGAATCCCTATTGAATTTCAATTGAATCCCTATTGAATTCCAATTGAATGCCTATTAAATTCCAATTGAATCCCTATTGAATTCCAATTGACTTTCTACTGATTTCCATTTGGATTACTATTGGATTCAATTGGAATTCAGTTGGAAGTCAATATGATTTAATTGAAAGTGAATGGAAAGTTATATAAGGATTCAATAGGGATCCAATTGACATTTTATTTTGAAGCAATGAGATTCAATTGGAATTAAATTTTAATAAATGGGGGTTCAAGGGGAATTCAATTGGAATTGAATACGAATTTAACTGTAATTCAATAAGAATTGAATTAGAAGTAAAAATGGGTTGAATTGAAATTTAATTGTAATTCAAAATGGATTCAAATTAATTAAGTTCCAAAATTTTCAGAAATCAAGGAAATAAGTAATTAAAAGCTTTAATTAATTCCTTTTATGATGTTCAAATTAAAAAAAAATTAGGTTACTCAGTTCTTTCATCTTTTAATACATTATCACAATACACTGATTAAACAACTGTTAAATTTTGCTTCCTTAATTGGATAAAAGGTATGCATTATCAAAAGGAAATAAAAAAGTCATTCTCTATTATTATTTGTATTATTATTATTATTATTATTATTAATAAAGAACTTTCAACGCGTTTCTTGAACTACCTACTTCTTTTTTAGTAATTCAACCTTAGAAAAATATTTTTACAACTTTTCTTTACATCCTTCTATCTCACTTTCTTTTCTTATTTTCTGAAGAAAACTGAGAACTACAATATTGCTCTCGAATTTCGTAAAAGAGACTGTCGACGTGAAAATATGAAAATACCAGAGAAAGGAGGGCGATTCAAAGGAAGGCGAGAATTAAATTCTTTCGGTTTGAAGGAAAAGACTATAGGTATCTCGGGATTATAAGGCAGAGGAAAGAGTTACCGTGTAATCAACTTGCCGATAAAGTTATATTATATACCGGGTTGTTTTCTCGTGAAACGAACTATTTATTAAATGAAAACGAGTTTCAATAGCAAAATAGTGTGATTTAGACGAGGACAATTTTTAATCTATTAAAAGTTCATTCCACGTTAAATAATCCTTGGAAACTTGATATTATTTCCTATTTAAATCAAATTGAATTAATTTTAATTACAATTGGAATTCAGCAGAGATTTAATAGGGATACAATAGGAATTCAATAAAGATTCGATTAAAATGGAATTTTGAGTCAGTAGGGATTCCAATTGAAGTTCAATAGGATTTCTATTAAGATTCAATAGAAATTCAATTGGGATTCAATTGGGATTCAATTGGAGGCAAGTAGGGATTCAACTGGAATTCAATTGGAATTCAATAGGGATTCAATTGGATTTCAATAGGGATTCAATTGGAATTTACTAGGGATTCGATGGCGTTTAATTCAAATTGAATAGGATTCCAATTGAAGTTCAATAGGATTTCTATTAAGATTCAATAGAAATTCAATTGGGATTCAATTGGAGGCAAGTAGGGATTCAACTGGAATTCAATAGGGATTCCATTGGAATTCAATAGGGATTCAATTGAAATTCAATAGGATTCAATTGGATTTCAATAGGGATTCAATTGGAATTTACTAGGGATTCGATGGCGTTTAATTCAAATTGAATAGGATTCCAATTGACGTTCAATAGGATTTCTATTAAGATTCAATAGAAATTCAATTGGGATTCAATTGGAGGCAAGTAGGGATTCAACTGGAATTCAATGGGGATTCAATTGAATTTCAGTAGGGATTTAATTGGAATTGACTAGGGATTCGATGGCGTTTAATTCAAATTGAATAGGATTCCAATTGGATTTCAATGAAAATTCCATTGGGATTCAATTGGAGGTAAATAGGGATTCAATTGGAAATTAATAGTTATACAATTGGAATTGTAATGATATTTAAATAGAATTCAATTGGAATTCAACAGGGATTCAATTGGAATTGACCTGATAAGTTAGATATTAAGAATTCAATTAGAATTGAATAGGTACTGTGTACATAGTCAATAGGGATTCAATTGGAATTGACTTGACAAACAATAGGGATTCGATTGGAATTGAATAGGGATTCAATTGGAATTTACTAGGGATTCGATGGCGTTTAATTCAAATTTAATAGGATTCCAATTGAAGTTCAATAGGATTTCTATTAAGATTCAATAGAAATTCAATTGGAGGCAAGTAGGGATTCAACTGGAATTCAATAGGGATTCAATTGGATTTCAGTAGGGATTCAATTGGAATTGACTAGGGATTCGATGGCGTTTAATTCAAATTGAATAGGATTCCAATTGGATTTCAATAAAAATTCCATTGGGATTAAATTGGAGGTAAATAGGGATTCAATTGGAAATTAATAGTTATACAATTGGAATTGTAATGATATTTAAATAGAATTCAATTGGAATTCAACAGGGATTCAATTGGAATTGACCTGATAAGTTAGATATTAAGAATTCAATTAGAATTGAATAGGTACTGTGTACATAGTCAATAGGGATTCAATTGGAATTGACTTGACAGACAATAGGGATTCGATTGGAATTGAATAGGGATTCGATGGCGTTTAATTCAAATTGAATAGGATTCCAATTGGTGTTCAATAGGATTTCAATTAAGATTGAATAGAAATTCAATAGAAATTCAATTGGAATTCAATTGGAGACAAGTTGTGATTCAATTGGAATTTAATAGTTACACAACTGGAATTGTAATGGTATTTAAATATAATTCAATTGGAATTCAATAGGGATTAATTGAAATTCAATAGGGATTCGATGGCGTTTAATTCAAATTGAATAGGATTCCAATTGGATTTCAATAGGATTTTAATAAAAATTCAATTACAATATTATTATTATGAAAATAAAAGTCGCAACTGAATTAAGAAGTAGAAAATCGGTTAAAGAACAAGAGTTCAACAGCCTTTGGACAATTAGGTGGGTTCTGGCGTAAATCCTCTATTTATCGAGCTGAGTAGAATTCTCGGATAAAGATCTATATGCGCAAGATATTTTACGTTATTGTGTACACTTGCACACATTTACGTACGATTTAACGCGGAAGCCGAGACTATAAATATCGTACACGTTGCACATCCGTTTCAATGGAATGCATAGACGCCAAGCTTTTGAATGCACTGTCAAAAATATCGTGTGGAACGTGGAAGAAATCACAAAAATCGTTTTACCTCAAAATTCAATCGACCAATTCAATTTAAAGAAAAACTATTCAAATTATACAATTTTTCGCTCTGTAGGCTCATTTATATTTAAAAAGTGAGTACCGCTACAGAGCGAAAAAAATTTTAATTATAATATTTGTCCAATTAAATGAGGAAATCTCCATTAGGTCACGTGATTACAAAGAAATTAAAATAAATAAATGAATAATAGTTATTTATAAAATTACTGACTCAAAAAAAAAAAACGTTTCTCAAAATTAATCTAAATTTAAGATTTAAGGCCATGTAAGACTTACCCGATCCCTACCTTACCGACATTTTTTTCTCCGCAGCAATACTTTTATATTTATTAAGATATCAAATTGAAAATTTCTATAATTGAAGCTAAAACCTTAAGGTACATTTATCTCGTACTAAATATTGACATTATTTATAAAAAAAATGTTTTTGAAAGAGTTTTTTTTATTTTTACAAAAATTTAAGAGCAGATAAACATACCTTAATATATTTTCCTTATATTTATAAATTTTCAATTTGATATTTCAATAAATGTAGACGTAGCATTGCAGAAAAAAAATGTCGGTAAGGTAGGGATCGGGTAAGTCTAAAATGGCCTTAATTCAGTTATATGCAGAAAAAAATTAAAAAATAATATAAAATGGGGGTTGAGGGGTGTAGGGTGCTTTGCCCCCCTATTTTATGTATATTTGATTTTATTAGAAGCCAGGAAGGATTTTTTCCACTAAATTACCGAAGATTTCGTGACGTTCGTTGACATCGTTCGTCTTTTAAAAATGTCCTAGGGCCAGCTGATTGAATTCGCGACACGTTCGAGTTTTCCGGATATTTCGAAAGTGGGTGCTCGACGGAGTTCAATTAATTCACTGGCAGGCTTTATGTACGACGACGAGAAAAAAGCAATCGTCAAGCGAGTAGGGCATGGAATCTGGGATTTGGGAGATCGAATTTTCAAATGTATTTATAACCAGTGGACCAAACGACAGAAAATAACGTGGAATTGCGACACCGCTTTGGAATCCGATTCCAC
This sequence comes from Synergus umbraculus, assembly GCA_900474325.1. NCBI lineage: Eukaryota > Metazoa > Arthropoda > Insecta > Hymenoptera > Cynipidae > Synergus > Synergus umbraculus. The sequence goes on from UCOK01019357.1 coordinate 76,332, forward strand.
TTTATTATTTTCTTTTTACTTTTTATTTTCTTTTTCATTTTTCTTTTTTCATTTTTTTTTTCGGCATTTCGACTAATATCGAGAGTTTCGAGGATGACGATTATAAAGGGAACAAGATAACTTCACAGAAAATTGGATTCATAAAAACAAGAGCACTTTTGTAAATACCACTCGGAATATTCCAGCATCCGTTTCAAATATCATTAAAATGAGAGTGAAATGAGATAAATTGCACATGAAATGATATTTTGGTGGCGCTGATTTGCTGTAGAGAAATTCATTCGAAAGTGGAACAACAAATCGAATTAATAATTTTAATTAGCTTCGATAGGAGCGGAAATAAATTTCAGCCACTCGTCGGTAAATATGTCATTATTTATAAAACGTTTTTCAACATTTTCTTTATTTTTTCGAAGAATATTGGTCGGAGCAAAAAAAGTTGTAGATAAAAGTTTTAGAACTTAAAAAAATACATCTTTTATGTAGAATTCATTTTTTCTCTAAAAGTGATATTTTGCGAGATAAACGAGATAATGTGTTCAGCCCCTCTTTGACCCTCTCGAGGACCCCTCCTTCAAAAAATGGGATAATGGAGGGAAAATCTGGATAGGAGATCGAGAGGTTATTAAAATAATTTCATAACTGGAAAAAGGCACGTTTATTTCTAACTTGACCCCCTTTTTCATAACCCCCCTCTGAATTATAACTTTTTTGGGGGGTTCTGAACTCGCCTCTTTCCAGACATAAAATGCTTCCAATCATCTCTCGGCCCCCTAACCAGATTTTGCATCCATTATTCCATTTTTTGAAGAAGGGGTCCTCGAGAGGGTCAAAGAGGGGCTGAACACATTATCTCGTTTATCTCGAAAAATAACACTTTTAGAGAAAAAATGAATTCTACATAAAAGATGTATTTTTTTAAGTTCTAAAACTTTTGTACAAAACTTTTTTCGCTCAGACGAATATTTTTCAAGATAATATTTAAAAAATGTTTAAAGACCAGTTTTCCCAAAGTTACCAATATTTTATTAAATTTTTGTATAGTTTTACCTAGAAAAATAACTGAAATAAAGAAATGTTAATTCGGTCTGATTTAGTTTTCTCAGGTATTTAGATTATGATTATTCGATTTCGAAAAGGTCGATAATAAAATTAAGAAAACATTGAGAGTAATGATGATTTGAAAAGAATTAAAAGTAGTCTGAAGTTGACGTCAGTATCGACTTCTAAACCAGGTCAATCGCTGGTCCGATCTATCGAACGTGCTTCCCATACGAAACACTTACGCAGGAGGACTTGATCGTCTTTGGATTCCTTTAAATGTGTATAGATCTCTTTTTTATTATGTAATTACGTATTTTATTACGTAATTACGTATATAGTCCCCTAACTACGTTCTGCACATTTATTCTCGCATTTAAGATTCTGAGGAATTCTATCGTTTCTAATATTGATATTATTAATTACTTAATTATATAAATTATTAATTCCTGACCCCCCCTGTTATTTTTATTTTAAAATAAATTAAAACATTAGAACCAAAATATATTAAATGAATTATCTTAATATTATTATCTAGAATTTCGACCGGTTTGAACCTTTCGTTCCCAGCATGACGTGGTAAAATTTTTAAATTAAAGCTTTTTACCGACTTTGAGCCGGTCAAGCTTCAATTAAAAAATTTTCGTACGTCACATATGCCCTTAAAGGAATTAATAGAAGTAAAAAAAAGTGATCTTGAAGTAAATGGAATGGAAAGAGAAAATCATAGAAGACATAGAAGTAGACGAAAATCAATGAAGTCTTGAAAAATCAATGAAGCCATTTCACCTGACGTCGCGTGAAGAAATTGAAATCAACGTATTCGACAGACAGATGAAGGTGTAGATTACTTTAATGTCATCTAGTATTATACGAGCAGATTTTCTATATCGCGATGTGGGTGATATTCCTAGACGCAATGCTCTATGAACATGAATGAAATTGCTAGTACAACTGCCACTACTATCGTCGATATAACTATACTGACGCTGCGTCTGCCAACCATATTGACTAGAAACACGATAGTCGATACTGCGCAAACGACCTCCTCGAATAGCTGTGTTTAGTGTTCGGCAAATACGTTTTGGTCAACTTATAAATGTCCAAGCGAGACCGCCAGATCTGTTATCGGCAGAATCTAATTTAGATAGAGGGGATTTTCAGAAAATTAATAGGGTTTCTTAATATTTTTAAAGAATTTCTTAGGGGTGTGACCAAATATTTTAGCCGGATATATTTTTTTGGCTAAAGAGCGAATTTGAAACTTAAAAATATTTGGTCACACCCCACGAAACTTTCTAAAAGTTAGGTTGTATAGGGGTATGACCAAATATTTTCCCACTGTTATTTTTTAATATATGAGATAATATTTGGTCACACCCCATGCCCTTTGAAAATGGGGAGGTGTGACCAATTTTTTACTGATATATTTTTTCAATAGAAGAGCGAATTTCTATTTTGAAAATACACAGTCACACCCCTACTTCTTTGAAAATTGGAGATGGGGTATGACCAAATAAGGTCAAGTATCCTATTCTTTTTGGTTAAAACAACCTGGTGAAATTATTTGGCCATACCCCATATCCAATTTTCAAATAAGTAGGGGTGTGACCATTGGGGGTATGACTAAAAATAAAGTTGGATTTTCTGATAAAATATACGTTAACATATTATTGTAAAAACTTATCGAATGCCTGAAAATATTTGGTCACCCCCCACCCTAACGGGGAAAAATTAGAGGTGTGACCGAATATATTTACTGTATTTTTGTCAGCGATTCGAATTGCATTTTTGGCCACACCCCTGGATGGTCACGCCCCAATTGGAAAAAGTAGGGGTGTGATCAAAATTTCAAAAATATGCACTCTTTTGGCCAAAAATATTCGGCCACACCCCCTACTCCTTTCCAATTTGAAAATGGGGTGTGACCAGCATAAATACAACTGATAAGGGGAAAAAAACGAGAGAATAATATCAATTTCATAATCAAAATTAGCCCTTAAAGCGACTAAATAATTTATGAGTCTAAAACGGCCAAATGATTTAAATAAATGTTTTCCTTGGGTGTTTAAGGAGACACGCGAGCAGGTAGTAAATTAAAAGTCGATTCGCCCTTAAAGCCTTGTTCAGTTAAGACCAAGCGATAATAGTTGTTATCGTGATGATTGTGCCTGACCTAGGCTTGGAAATAATCCATGCATCTTTCCCCTTCTTTATGTGTGGCAAGAATGAGTGCGTGTGTACTCGATCGGTGTGTAAACGACGGTAATCTAAACAGCGATTAAGAAACGTAGGATCGCTACCAGTGAATGAACACGGAGCCAAATGAACATCAATTACGTAATTATTCACTCTACTATACTGCCAGAATCTAATAATTGACTTTCTCGAAATCTGTTATTTTCATGAAGTGTTTGGCTTCATTTATTCTATAATTTTATAGATATTTTTTAATTAAAAAGTGGTCTTTTATTTTAGCCTCATTTAATGATAAAATATTACAAAATTACATATTTTTTAAAAATATGTAATTCGAGCCGGTTAAAAGCTTAAATTTGAAAATTTGACCACGTCATGCTGGGAACGAAAGGTTCGAGCCGGTGAAAGTTCTAGATTTTATCTAATCATATCCTAAATTCCGTTTGGATATTTTTAAAAAATATGTAAATTAGGGTTGAAATTGTCTAAATATATCTGAAGTGAAAAAGGGTAAAAAAAAAGATTGGGAGGGCGGATTGTGAGGGGCTAGAGAGGGATTGAAATGGGAAAATGTCCAGCGGTCAGATTTTCTAAATAAATAAATATTAACTGGAAAGGGTAAGAAAAAAATTTAGTGGATGAAAGGGGCGGAAACGATAATAGTGAAGGGGATGGAGGGGGGTCTAAATGGGAGGGGGCAAAGCAGTGAGATTTTTTAATTAAAGGAATATGTCTGAAGTGGGATAGAAGAAGAGACGGTGGAATTTAGAAAATATAAACAGGGAGGGGGCCATGAGGGGCTGGAGAATCTGGAGATTAATTTACATGGAGACATGAGAGAGGGGCCAAGGGAGGGGGCTGGAGGTGGATTAAAATGTACGAAGGACAAGAAACGAAATTTTCTAAGTAAACAAATGAATGCTAGAGAGTGAGATAGAAGGACATGGAGGGGCTGGGAGGGGCTGGAGGGGGCAAAGAGGCGTGATATTATAAAAAAAGGAATATATCTAGAATGGACAGAGGAGAAAGGGCAGTAGATAGTTGTGAGTCTGGAGGAGGGGACCAGGGAGGGGACTGGAGGGGTCCGGAGGGGACTGATTGTTAATTTAAATGGGACGTCAAGTGGAGATACTTTCTGAATAAATTAATGTTTCTGAAATGGAATGGGGTAGGAAAAAGGCATTGGAAGGTTGTTTGAGTGAGGGAGGGGGGAAAATGAGGGGCCAAAGGTGGATTTAAATAGAGAGAGAAGCAGCAAAGATCTAAATGTATAAATATCACTGGTATGAAAAGGATTAGGTAAAAAGTAGCGAATGGTAGGGGTTGAGGGAGGGGGCACAGTGAGGGGGCTGGAGGGGCTGATGGGAGATTCAAATAAGAAGATGAAAAGTGGCACGATATAAATAAGGAGATATATTTTTAATGGAAAGAATTAGGAGTTCAGAAAGAGGGAGTAAGAGGAATTGAAGATAAATATATCTTGCGTGTCGCCCACGTCATAACGTAAACTGTACGAGGGTCGAATCGTGTTTGCTGTTTGCTTTGAAGAATAAAGTGCCTAAGTTCCGAGTTGCACCTTTGCCTTTACATAGCTTTCAAGTTTCGCGTTTAGCCTTAGACGGAGGCTCGCAACCCTCATTTACTGGCAGACTCTGGCTAAAGTTAAACCGCTGCAGAAATAACACCGGAAGTATCGCGTGCTGCGTGTTGGGTGCGAACTAAAGCGCAACCTATACCTACACCGTGAAGGAAAAATGCAAATTTGCAACACAGCCCTTGACTTAAGAGTGTGGTGGCGATAAGTTGTCTCTATTACTGCCGCTGTTTTATACCAAGATTTCAAGATTAGAGGCGACCTTAAGTTCAAGTTTCAAACTTCAACCTCACGACATACTTCGGCATTTGAAGCTCGGCCCTGGCTCGACAAAGCGAGGACGTGCTTCAAGTGAAAAAGAGGTGACGAAACGGGATGAGAGCAAGGATGAAGAGTTTAATGACGAACGTTTAAAAATGTATAAGGACCATTTTTCAGAAATTTTAAAAGAATGCAGAAGGTTCTATTTCCTAATTTTATCACGTCAAGTCGGGAACTAATCGGTTCGTGCCGGTCAAAAGCTTCAGTTTCAAAATTTCACCGCGTCATGCTGGGAACGAAAGGTTCAAACCGGTCGAAATTCTAGATGATTTTAAAGCTTAATAGATTTTCAAGGATGAAAGAAAATTAAAGAAAACAAATAAATTAATAAGACACTAAGGGAACGTAATTATTGGGATACGAAGATCCTTATCACGGTTACCGGAGTGCAATCGCTTCATTAAAACTCAGTGCAGATCCTCACCTCTTGAACAACTTCCTTGACCTTTTCGGTGAATGAGGACGACCTGAGGCACGTTTCGGTGGTCACAGTGGTCGCCTGTTGGGCGCGGGTCGGTACCTCTGAGGTCAATTCTTGGTAGCAGGACTCTCCAGAGCCCCTTCTGCTACCAGCGATGCACATTGCTCTTCGAAAAAGTCCTGCGACTACCGCGCAGAGGCCGCATTGCATGCCGGTTGCACTTCCTCTGCTGGACAATGAGCCTCCATTTGTCCTTCGACGGGTCCGAGTCCCGTGGGAACCCTTCTCACGTGTCTTGGACGCCAGTTTTGTGTCTCTAGTACTTCTGCTGCCTCTTCCGTCTTTGTATTTTCTTCCCACCTTCCACGACCTTTACCACACAATCACAATTATTCAACTACAGTAGGGTGAACCATCAAAGAGCTTCCAAAGTTTTATGGCCTTCATTGCTTTCCAAATATCTAAACATCCGACAAATTCGTGCCAAGGTCAATCAAAAGGCAAATCTAGGGAAATTTTTCTCTCGTCGTCAAGGAAAAGAAAAAAAAATAAATAACCAGAGCTGATTGAGCTATAAATAGGAAGCGAGTTAGAGGAAAAGTAGGCCTTTGTCGATTATTAACTCATGATGCAAATATGCATCTTTCTTTATTGGAAAATCAGGCAGGCAGATTAATTAGGCCATCGAGGACCGTGAGTGGATGTATAGCAATTTATGAGGAAATTCAAGGAGCTGGCACAGTCATCAAACCAATTTGATTCTGTTTTTTTTTTCTTTATAATATTTTTTTTATTTTTGAAATTAATTAGAATTCAGGAAGGCAGATTGATGAGACTCGCGAGGACTGAGTGGATTTATGTATAATAGTTTATGAAAAAAATTCAAGGCTCTGACAATTTTTTTTCCTATATTTCCCCGTTAGCAATTTATGAAGAAATTTAACGAGACCGTATTTACCAATTTTTTTATTAATTTATTATTTTCTTTTTTAATTATGGAAAAAATAAAACAGATTAGGAAAGCTACCGTGGAATGTCAGTGGATATTTAGCAATTCATAAAAAAATTCAGATGAGCTTTAAACAACTTTTTAATATTTTTTTTCTCTATTCTATGTTTTTCCATTTTTTTTTCTTTTTTTTTTCTTGAAAAATTATAGAAAAAAAAATATAATAGGCAGATTATTGAGACTATTGAAGACCGTAGTCGATATATGGCATTTTATAAAGAAATTCAAAGAGCTGACCATATTTACCAATTTTTTTTTTATTTTTACTTTGTTATTTTCTTTTTTAATTATGGAAAAAATAAAACAGATTGGGAAAGCTACCGTGGAATGTCAGTGGATATTTAGATATTCATAAAAAAATTAAGATGAGCATTAAACTATTTTTTTTTATTTTTTTTTTGTATTTTTTTCTCTTTATTCTATATTTTTCCATTTTTTTTTCTTTTTTGTCTTGAAAAATTATAGAAAAAAAAAATAATAGAGAGATTATTAAGACTATCGAAAAGCATAGTCGATATATGGCATTTTATGAAGAAATTCAAAGAGCTGACCATATTTACCAATTTTTTTTTTATTTTTACTTTGTTATTTTCTTTTTTAATTATGGAAAAAATAAAACAGATTGGGAAAGCTACCCTGGAATGTCAGTGGATATTGAGATATTCATAAAAAAATTCAGATGAGCTTTAAACAATTTTTTAATATTTTTTTTCTCTTTATTCTATGTTTTTCCATTTTTTTTTCTTTTTTTGTCTTGAAAAATTATATAAAAAAAATATAATAGGCAGATTATTGAGACTATTGAAGACCGTAGTCGATATATGGTATTTTATAAAGAAATTCAAAGAGCTGACCATATTTACCAATTTTTTTTTTATTTTTACTTTGTTATTTTCTTTTTTAATTATGGAAAAAATAAAACAGATTATCAATTCATAAAAAAATTAATATGAGCATTAAACAATTTTTTAATATTTTTTTGTATTTTTTTCTCTTTATTCTATGTTTTTCCATTTTTTTTTTCTTTTTTTGTCTTGAAAAATTATAGAAAAAAATATAATAGAGAGATTATTAAGACTATCGAAAAGCGTAGTCGATATATGTCATTTTATGAAGAAATTCAAAGAGCTGACAATTTTTTTCCATTTTTTTTCTATTTTTCTCTATATTTCCCTTTTTCTTTTGTCTTTTTCTTTCTCGAAAAATAATTGGATTCCAAAAATATATTTTTTCCTATCTTTTTTCTCTAGCAAAGAACTACTGTACGAAATATTGTCGATTAGGACTTCCACCCTTTGGAGAAAAATTAATCAAACGATAATGTTTCCCTCTTCTCTTTAAGCAAAAGTATGTTTTCATAAAGGGAAAAATTACCTAAGGGATAATACCACTTATTTTCCCTCCTATAAGTACATAAGATCTTTATAATAATTAAGGCTTTAATAAAAAAATTTTTTTTAAATAAAAAAAATAAAATAAAATAAAATAAAAAATAAAATATAAAAAATTTAGAAAATAAATAAATAAATGTATCTGTATAATCTCATCAACACTATATTCACCCTAAAGAAGCAAATGTCCACAACAAGTCCTTCCAAAAACTGTTTACTCTTCCCATAAAAAAAGCAGCAATCAGAACAGACAATATTTTTCCAATAAAACTGAATTTCTCATTCTGTTTGTGCCTCCCTATGAAACTACAACCTTGAGATCTTCCCTGACCTGGCCAACAAATCCCCGCCTTTCTCCCAGCAGATAAAGCTCTCGGACCATAAACTTTTTGCCTCTTGAATCTGGGCCATCCTAACTCACCACTTCTTTCCACTTCGCGTCTCTCGCACCTCTTCTTCTCGCTGTGTTTTCTTCGTTTTGGCTTTCACGATCCTTCAAAATATGGGCACTAAACTTCACCACATCCGTCGGCACTCAGTTCACTCTTTCATTATTATGTTGTCGATAGGTCCACTGTTACTAAAACCCCACCTCTATCAACCATCAAGCCTTGTATCGATACTTGTAATCATCACTGGCAGACATCTGCGTCAAGCAGATGTCAGGGGATGTTGTCAATAGAATAACAATTGCGAGGCTCCCGTGTATTTGTTTTTAAATATTCCCCACGGGGAGAACGGTTGCTCATGAAAGAGTCATCGAGCATTAACCTTTTGCTAAACAAACCTGAAACCTCTTTCCACTTCATTGTACATAATTCATAATTGCCTATTTTTAGCAGCAGATTAATATTTTACTCTGTTGGTAGGATATGGACTTGTCACAAATGATTGATGAATAATAACCGTCGATACGATAATAAGGTCAGCAACTACCTTCAAACAACGATTGTCGACCAGCAATTGTTGAGCAATCATTCTTTGTAACAATTGTTCATTGTCAGTTGTTGATAACGAAATCCGAAAAGAAATAACAAAGGAATTAAAAAAAGTAAGTAGAAAGCAAAATAAAAACTCTAAGTGATTCTAGACAATTGTATACACCTTGTTTTGTTTAGTAATAGGCCTTGTCTCTTGTAGAGCAGTAAATGAAGACTTGCATCAGCAATATGCAACTAGAGATGTAATTTGAATCTATAGATTCAACAATTCAACATTGTACTTAATACGACCTAATTTGTGCCATTGTTCCATATTTCTGTCCATTGCTATAGAGTCCTATGTGAGATCTATTCTAAAGCTGTTCTTGTCAAGCGATATCTAATTCGAGTTACGCTGCCACTCCTCTTAAGGAGGGAGAGCTTGAAGAGTTCACTAACAGAATAATTGGCTCGCTCCTTTGGTCGAAAGAATGTTTCATTACCCGACCAATAAAAAGTACTCAAAAGCAAGAAATTGTTTGGAACCACTACGAATAGCAAATTAGGATGCGTTCTATTTCTTCGACTAGGAATTCAAATTAGATCAGAATTCGAATTAGACCAGAATTCAGATTATAGCAGAATTCAAATCAGAGTAGAATCCAAATAGAATTGTCCCCTGACAAGATCAGAGGGATATAATCAAATTGGTCATATCCCCCTGATCTTGTTGCTAATTCTCGATTTCCATAAGAATTGGAGCGTTTAAAAGTTTCGACTTTAGAACACTTTAATCCACTTTATCCAATTTAAGTAGTACTGAAAGAACCCCTAGCTACGTTCATTAGGTACGTTCTGAAAGAAGTTAGAGACCCCTTGTTCGAAAGGGGTCATCACCTCTCGGAAAGCACCAAATCCATCAATCTCCAAAGACCTAAAGCAGGAGCTTGAGTAGTTGAAAGCAGCTTTCAACGAACCTCTCCGTCAATCAGTAGCTTTCCCGCAGATCGAGAGTACAGAATGAAAGGAAATTTTTTGAATCTGAGACATTGTTCTATAAGGCGAGGATTTTTTTTAGAGAAAGAGGAGAGTCTGAGAGAAGGGAAACTTCCGAGAACATTGAAAATATTAGGAATTATCTAGAGGGTCAGAGGTCATTTAGACAGATATGTTGTTTTCACAGTAGGAAAAGTTGATTTGAGAGTTGGATGAGTTCTATTTATGAAGTCAGAGGCAATTTTGAGGAGGAGTTATCCTTGGAATCAGGAGTTGTATTGGGAAGAGTAAAAAGAAGTAAGAAGTAAGAAGAAAAAGTAGGAAGTTTTAAGAGTAAGTTGTCTTGACAACAAGAGGAGTCATATTTATGTGTCATCTCCCTATTTGGAGTCATCGGGATGGAGTCAGGAGTTGTCTTGACAGTAGGAAACATCAGGATCGTCAGAAGCTGCCTTGACAGAGGGAGGGAATAGTTTTATGGTCAGGAGCTGTCTTGAAAGAAGTAGGAATCATTCTGATAGGATTCATAGTAGGAGGAGTCATCCTGACAGCCAGGAGCTGTCTTGACAGAAATAGGAGTCATACTTATTGGAGGGAGATCATCTGTACATTAGAAGGACATTAGTGTTAGTTACATTTAGGGACTGTACGAAGAAATTGCTTTCCTTCTGATTGGCAGAAGTTGTCTTGACAGTAGGAGGAGTTATCTTAGTTGTCAAGAGCTGTCTTGGCAGTTGGAGTAGACATCCTGATATTCAGGAGTCATTCTGATAGTCAGGAGTCATTCTGATAGTCAGGAGTCATCCTGATACAGTCAAAAGTTGCTCTGATAGAAGGAGGAGTCATCATGATAGTCGGCAGTTGTCTTGACAGTGAAATGAGTCATCCTGACAGACAGGAGCTGTCTTGACAGTAGGATGAGTTATCCTGACAGGCAGGAGCTGTCTTAATAGTAGGAGGAGTCATTAAGACTGCCAGAAACTGTCTTGACAGTAGGAGGAGTTATCTTGGTTGTCAAGAGCTGTCTTGGCAGTTGGAGTAGTCATTCTGATAGTCAGGAGTCATTCTGATAGTCAGGAGTCATTTTAATAGTCAGGAGTCATCAGAAGTTGCTCTGATAGTAGATGGAGTCATCATGATAGTCGGCAGTTGTCTTGACAGTGAAATGAGTCATCCAGATAAGTCAGGAGTTGTCTTGACAGTAGTGTGAGTCATCTTAATAGTAGATAGCAGTACTGACAATAGGAAGAGACATCCTAGTACAATTCTGAGTTGTATTTGATAGTAGGAGGAGATATTTTCATAGTTGACCTGTCTTGACAGTAGATGGACTAAATCTGATAACTAGAGGTTGTCTTGGCATCATGCTGAGTCATTTCATCCATTCAAGACATCAGGAGGTAGGTTTGACAGTAGGGGAATTTTCTTCGCAGTAAAGGAAGGAAATTTGATGATCAGGGGTTGTCTTGACAGCAGAGGGAGTAAATATGACAACCAGAGAGTTGACTTCATAGTGGAGGGAGAAAATCTGATAATCAAAGGTTGTCTTGACAGTAGGGGAAGTAAATCTGAGAACCAGAGGTTGTCTTGACAGTAGGGGAAGTAAATCTGATAACCAGAGGTGATCTTGACAGTAGGTAGAGTAAATTTCTGGTTATCCTGATAACCAGGAGTTGTCTTGACAGTAGATGGAGTAAATCTGATAACCAGGGGTTGTCTTGACAGTAGATAAAGTAACTGTGATAACCAGGAGTTGTATTGACAGTAGATGGAGTAAATCGGATAACCAGGAGTTGCCTAGCCAAAATAACCAGCAAATATGATAACCAGGGAGTTGTCTTGACAGTAGAGGGAGCAAATATGATAACCAGAAGTTGTCTTGACAGTAGAGGGACCAAATATGACAACCAAAAGTTGTCTTGTCATGTAATCTCTTCTATTCAAGACACCAAGATACAGTCTTGACATTCGGGTGTCATACTGTCAATCCCGAGTTGTCTTGACAGTAAACGTAGTAAATATGACAACCACTGGTTATCTTGACAGCACCAGGAGCAAATTTGACAACCGGTTGTCTTGACACACGGTTGTCATCCTGTCATCTATTCAGGACTAGAATCCTCTATGAATCCTCTATGAAGGATTCTCCAGTCTCACAACACATGCAGACATTTCCGAAACCGGACCGTGATTTCTGATACTGGAAACATCTTGACACTGGGATTTGAAAATCCTGAGTGGTCACAAATCACAAATCACAAGAGCCTCGGTTATCCCTTGTCCTGGATCCGCTTTGCGGTTTAGGGGGTCTTGTGTTGGTGCACCTCAGCCTTTAATTAGCTGAAGCCGGCTTCTTGCCAGTTGCCTACCATTGCACTCATTGTATTGAGATCCCGGTTGCAGTCGAGCTGTGGAGTAGTCACGAGTCGTAGCACTCCGGGGGGAGGTTTTGTTTCGTCAACTGACTTGTTGGGGTCATGGTCACAGGGCTTCGCGAACGAGGCCCCCGGGCCCCGGGGCCCGGTGCCGTGGACCTGAGTACGTTCGTGCGTCGCTCGGTGAAAACGGATTCGCGAGCGAAGCAGACGTCAATGTGGGGAGTGCGCTGTGACCAGCGACGACACACGTCGACCGGCCGCTGAGCACGCACTGACTGATACTGTGTGCCTCTGCTCAGATCGAGACGCGAGCCTCCAAGCTCGGTCGACGCTCGCGGGTCCTTTTACCTCGGTTGCGATCGGATACTCCCGCCAAGCCTCGTCCACTGTCGGCTGAGAAAAAGAGAAAGATAAAGGGTGTCTCGCAAGTTCATCCCGACAGGCATCGTGATCGAAGCACGGTGGGGCAAAAAATGTGCCTGTGGACAAATCAATTTTTAGATTAAACTACTCGTTCGATTTTGAAGTTTTTTTTTCATTTTTTTTCTATTTATTTATTTTTTTTTTAATTAAATTGTAAATTAAATTGTGGGTATTCAATTCCGCAGCGTTAGATCGGAATACATTTTGGAAAAATATTATCAGTATTTTTTATTTAATAAATGGAATAACAAATTTTTTTTTGGTCTTTTAAGGGCATGTAAGACTTACCCGGTCCCTACCTTACCGACATTTTTTTTATCTGCAACGATACTTCTACATTTATTGAATATTAATTGAATAAAAATTTAAATTTAAATTGCTATAAACAAATTAGTGAACAAAAGTCGTAGAATAATGTTGATTTAGAATTGGAAGATATTAAATATTAATTTTGAGTTTTTTGTAAGAATTTAATAAACAAATACGAAATTAAGGCACTTTTAAATGGATAGACTTAGTTTTTTCAGCAGAATTGGATATAAATATTTCACTAGTGACTTTCTGCTATGATAATTTGCACTGTAATAATAATTTGTGTTTTTTAAATAAATTTAATAAACAAATTTATTTTTTAGCCACTTTTGAATGATATTTTTAGTTTCTTTAGTAGAATTTGTAACTGGTAGGTTGCAATGTGTCTTGCTGTTGAAAAGATGAAATTTCTTTATTGAAAAATGCCCAAATAATTAATTTGTTTATTAAATTTGTTTAAATAATACAGAAATGTTGTTGCAGTGTAAAATATCATAGCAGAAGATCATTGGCGATATATTTTTAGTCAATTTCGCTGAAAAAATTTAATCTATCTATTTAAAGATGCCTTAATTTCGTATGTGTTTATTAAATTGTTATAAACAATTAGAAATTGATGTTTAAAGTCTTCTAACTTTAATTTAACATTATTCTAATTCTATTTTCTCCTAAAAATATTTTTTTAGTGCTCTTAAATGTGGCAAATATAAAAGATATATCTTTTCTTCACTAATTTGTTTATAACAATTTAAATTTTTATTTTATTAACTTAGTTACTAGTGGAAATCATTTTTAATTAATTTTTATCTCAACTTGAACCATTTTTTTTTCTTCAGAAGACAAAATATTATTTTTATATTTTTGATTATGGAATAAAAATCTTTTTATAAAATTTAAAAAAAATATCCTCTATTGTAACGATGTGAAGTTAAAAATGTAAAAATTGCAGATATAGAGAACAGCGCAGTTAAAATCGTTTGGAGCTTCATTTGATAATTTGATAGATATCTAGAAACGCTAATTTTGCATTTAAATGTCAACTGTGAAGCTTTGATTTTTTCTTGATAAGAAGTACCGGTGATAAGGAAAAGAGGTTATTAGGAAATGATTGTAAAATGAGGTGAAAAATGTTTTTAAAAATTTCAACGGATTTCAAGATTTTTATTTATTATTTCAAGGAATTCAATATTTTTAAATATTATTAAAAATATTTTAATAGATTGCAGAATGTTTAAAGGGATTTAAGAGATTTTTGAAGATTTCAAAAAAATTGAAAAGGTTTCAAGAGATTTCAAGATTTTTTAAAGGATCTCAAAAATTGTCAAACGATTTTACAGAATTTCAAAGGATTTCAAAATTGGATCAATATATGTAAATTCGTAACTCTGTATATATTTATCCAAGCAGAGTTTATATTAGGACTTGAAGGTTTATTGATAAAGAAATATAAACTGTTGATATCAACAGAGATTATAAAAGGAAGCGATTTGATACATTAAAAAAAAATATAGGGTAAGCGAAAATGGGTTAATTCTAAATATCAAACTATATCATTTTTTATCCAACATATGATTAAAAAAATCTCAAATAATTAATAAATAAATTATACTAAATAATAGTATAAAAAAATATGACCAATTTAATTAATTTTATCCCAATAAATTAAAAATCTTTTTAAACTTGAATCCAAAGATCTTATCCTCCTGAAATTTCGTGCAGCCACCACTGGCGAGACTGAGGCGAAGTTGGAGGGAGAGATCAATAACAGACCCCTTCACCCTTCGCCATCACTCCCATATCATTCCCACCCTCATGTATCTTCCCGTCCTCTCTATTTCATTTTATTCCATATATACCCCTCTCTTATTCTCAAAAGCGCACGTTTACGCACGCACATGCAATCTTATCACGTTTCGTTAGACCTCGTGACCATTTCAGGGCAAATTCTTAGAAAACTTGTCACGGATGAGCAAAATTAACATATGAACCGAATTACCCCGTGTGCCAACTTTCCCGAGGCGTCAACTTGTCCCGTGTGCCAAATTACGCGGTGTGCCAAATTACCCCCTGTACCAACTTACCCAATGTGCCAACTTGCCCCGTGTTCCTCAATACCCTGTGCTTTATTATTTGACATCAATATAGCCATTATTAAGTATCATTGTTTTTGAAGCTTTTTCGCAATTAAAAATGAATTAAAATAAGAATAAAATTATCTTTTTGAAATATAAATCTTACATATGATTTTTCCCATAATAAATAACGGAAAATAAAATTGAATAGCGGCCATATTTCATACAAGTTAAGAAATGTGATCAGGCACAATTCTCTTTCGGGAAATGGAAAAAGACCTTCAGCATCGTAACTAAACCGACTTGATCAACTGTTATAGTTTTTACCATAAAAATTGGGAATACATATGAAGTTATCGAATCGGGTCAGGAGTCTGAATAATCTTTTATAGGGTATTGGGAAGAGGGTTCTGAATTTTCGATGCCTTTACATGATATTTACGATTCATATTCATACATGGAAAAAAATATTTCGATAAAATTTTTTTAAGATTTCCACAAAACAACAGGTGCCTATTAAGGGCATGTGATACTTTACCATAAGAGCAATTTAGTTTACCCAATTATACGTTCATAATAATAAATATTTTTAGCGAATAAGAGTCAATAAACCTTCCTCTCATGTACATGAAGGTTTGTTGACTCTTATTAGCTAAAAATATTTATTATTATGAATGTATAATTGATTAAACTAAATTGCTCTTATAGTAAAGTGTTACATGCCCTTAATGATTATTATAAATAATAGTTTTCGCACCATTTAAAATTTGTTTACGACAATACTTAACTGACATTTAACTAATTATGTCCAATTAACTAATTATATCCAATTATCTAATGATATCTAATTATATCTTAGACCAGAGACAAATAAAGATTTTCATCTAAAGGCAGATATCGAAACTATGCATTTTATCGAATAATTCCGAACAACGAAGATCGTCTCTTATAATTGACGTGCAGTGAAGAAATTACTCTTCAATTAATTGCGCCAAGAAATGGAATAACTGGACCTTGATACATTAATTCTCAGAAAGACTCCACATGATATCGAAGTTGGAAAATATTGAATCCTCGATAAATAACGAGGCCAGAAAATATAAACTTTAATAGGAAATTGTTTATAATTGAAGAAGAATTGCTAATAGTAATAAAATGATAAGATAACAATTTCTATGATAATAATAATAATAATTATAGTAATAATAATACCTATACCAATATATCAATACCAATATTCCAATAACGATATATCGAAACCAATATATCAATATCAACATGCCAATACCAATATACCAATACGGATATACCAAAACCAATATATCAATACCAATATTCCAATATCAATATATCAATACCAATATGCCAATACCAATGTATCAATACAAATATACCAATACCGATATACCAATACCAATATACCAATATACTAATACAAATATACCAATTCCACTATACCAATAACAATATAATAATTCAAATATAGCAATATCGATATAGCAAAACTAATATACCATATGAATACCAATACACCAATACCAATATACTAATACCAATATATTAATACAAAATATACAAATACCAATATAATAATTCAAATATAACAATATCGATATACCAATACCAATATACTAATAAAAATATACCAATATCGATATACTAATACCAATATATTAATACAAATATACCAATACCAATATAATAATTCAAATATACCAATATCGATATACCAATACCAATATACTAATGCAAATATACCAATATCGATATACTAATACCAATATATTAATACAAATATACCAATACCGATATACAAATAAAAATATACCAATACCAATATACTAATAAAAATATACCAATATCGATATACTAATAAAAATATACCAATACCAATATACTAATAAAAATATACCAATATCGATATAACAATACCACTATACCAATACCAATATACTAATAAAAATATACCAATATCGATATACTAATACCAATATATTAATACAAATATACCAATACCAATATAATAATTCAAATATAGCAATATCGATAGACCAATACCAATATACTAATGCAAATATACCAATACCGATATATTAATGCAAATATACCAATATCGATATACTAATCCCAATATATTAATACAAATATACCAATACCGATATATTAATGCAAATATACCAATATCGATATACTAATCCCAATATATTAATACAAAATATACCAATACCAATATACTAATACAAATATACCAATATCGATATACTAATACCAATATATTAATACAAATATACCAATACCAATATAATAATTCAAATATACCAATATCGATATACTAATACCAATATATTAATACAAAATATACCAATACCAATATAATAATTCAAATATAACAATATCGATATACCAATACAAATATACTAATAAAAATATACCAATATCGATATAACAATACCACTATACCAATACCAATATAATAATACAAATAAACCAATACCGATATACCAAAATTAATATATATGAATACCAATACCAATAATAAAAAAATAATGATAATTTAATAATACGCAATAACTTCTATTTAAAAATCAATGTTTAATCCAGAATTGAGAATATTGAAACAGAGAGGTTTCTGGAGATTAATACCTGCTTGAGAATCACTTTCATGGTAGTACCAGCTTGCAAATGCTTGTCGGTCATTGAACCCTTGCTTCCTCCACCCCTCACCCCATAGAGCCTATGTTTCTACTTGCAATCAAAGCAATGAGAATATGTCGATTCACTCTTGTTCCTCCCTTCAAGATTCTTTAGCTAGACCCATCATATCAATCTGACAAAAATGTAACCGAAAAACAATTCGTCAAACTAAACAATTGAACGTCGAATTAATTACTTTATTCACTAAATTTAGAAGGGCAAGTTCCTTTTCATTCATTTTAGACGACTTCAAGTAACTTTAAATAACTACAAGTGACTAAAAGTAAGATTCAATGACTTCCAGTCACCAAAAGTAGCCTTTCAGTCACTTTAGCTAAAATAAATTGCTACCTCTTCACCCCTGGGATGCTGAGTTTAAATTATCTCCAACACTTTTTATTCATCAGTACTTCCTCACATCTCACATCTCGCAAATCACACATCACATCCCTCTCCTTTTCTCTATTTCTTCGTAAGAATACAAAACGACTCCTTCTTACCCCTCACCCCCATCTTATCTGCCTCCTTTCCCTGGTTCATTCCTGCATCCATAACTCACCGGGAATGACACACGATTTGTCCGAGGGGTTGACACACGAATCGCGAGGAAAGTACAGCTACCTCTCTCTATAGTATGACATGGTAGATATCATCGAGATCGAATAGATTAGAAATATACGAGTAGGTACTTGGCTCGAAAACTCGACTGGTGGAAGCGGAAGCGGTCAAACATAGAGCCAGAGTCGCGTCTATAGATCTTACCGAGTTAAAAATCCCAGTTGAAAGATGATATCTCTCAATTTCATCTCCCTAAAGGAAAATCTTCCTACTTCAATTTTCAAACTTATAAAGCGGCCAACTAATGTAATTTACTTATTGTTTATGAGCGGATAAATATTTTAAAATTTTACTCTTTTTTAAAGCCCCCCTCTCACCCCAAAATGGATACAACCCCTCCAGCCCTCTGTCCATAACTTCTTCTTCCTTCCATCCCTGGATTCGTGTATAAATATTTTCTCAAAATTCCCTCCCCCCTCCATAACCCCTCCCTTATCCTCCCTCTGAAACCCAATTGTCTATTTCTCATACGGTTAAACCCCCCTCAGTTTCTGTCCACATATACTCACAGTTGCCCTTCCCCCCTCCCCAGATTAGAAAAGGGAAAATAAATTTTGGGAGGGGGAAAGGGATTTAAAAATAAGATAGAGTATAGTACTGTATTTCTATAGAAAAGAGAACTATTGTAGATAGGGGGGGGAATTGGAGGGGCGGGGAGGGGGAGGGAGGGGCATATACCTGCCCCTCACCATCCCTACCCCTACTCCCATGTGAAGAGAGGGGAGGGATGGGATATTGAGTGGGGATGGAGGGGTTGGTATGTATAGAGGGGAGGGGGCAAGGGGTTAGATGTGGTGGTGAAATGGAGAAAATAAATAGGATAGTTTTGTATGCGAATCGAGGGGCGTGGGGTACGGATGGGGAGGGGCGGGATAGGGATATAGTGATTGGACGGGGGCAGGGGTTTAGATAGGGAGGTAAATGGGGAAAATTAATGGGATACTTTTTGGATGCGAATAGAGGGGCGGGGAGGGGGGGGGGATGATGG
>UCOK01019358.1:2084-23498 GCA_900474325.1 Synergus umbraculus
TTTCCAAAGCGGGTATTATGCTCACAGAAAAGCGTAACCGATTAAAAGGATCTCGACTCTACAAGCAATTGTTTATGCAATCTATTGACAAAAGTCATTGGTAATAATTTGATGTGTTTGAAGAATGCTTAATTTATTCTGCATGGGTGATCGTTCTGATAAGTTCTAAAATTTGGTCACTGGTGTGAGTATTTTTATCAGTATAAATTAAATTAGAGATCGTCCATAAATTATGTGAGGTATTAGTTGGCAACAAATTCTATTGGCAATTTTAAAGATTCCCGGGGGGCAAAAAGACATTGTTATCCTGATGTCAGTCTAATTGATGTCCTAAAGACGTCTCATGTCTAAAAGATGTTTTTAAGACATGAGACGTCTTTTGGACATCAATTGGACGTCCTAAGATTGTCTTTAGGACGTCCTCAGGATGTCAATGTCTTTGTGCCCACTGGGTTAAATTCTTACAGTTTGTATTTGTCTTTCCCCTATAAAATTCAGAATTTTACAACACATTATTAACCATCTTTTATCATTCACAGGAAAAATGATCAAGACATGCGAAGCTGGTTTTTTATTTGGTTCACCTGGAGATTGGAACTGAAGGACGTAAGACTTCGTAAACGAAGGATCACAAAAATAAAATTTTAATATTTATAAATTGTTAGGTATTTCCTGTATTCCTATTTTTCAGTTGAAAAATAAATATTCCTTAATATATATATATAAATAAAGATGATTTTTATCATAATTGCCTAATTGCTATGTAAATTTGGAAAATTAGGGAAAACATCGATGTTTTTCCGATGTATCGATGTTTTTGATCCGATGTATCGACCACATCGATACACCTCTTTTCGATACATCGATATATCGAAACATCGATACTCCACTTTCGATGTTACATCTCTACTTCCGACTACCATTTGTTCCGATCGATGGCAGATGGCCTGGCTGAGCAGCATTTCCATTCTTATGAAGAAGTCAAAGAATGGATCGATTTGTGGATCGCCTCAAAAGGCGCATCGTTTTTTCGAGATGGTATCCGACAATTGCCCGAAAAATGGCCAAAAGTAGTAGCTAGTGACGGACAGTACTTTGAATTATAAACAGGTAGTCACTTTTACAGAATAAAGCCTCAAATTTTCGAAAAAATCGGCGGAAGCAAAGTTGTGCACCTAATACATATTTTTTTGAATATTATTTTCGAGTTCCTGATGTCGAATTACACCAAACATTTTTTAATTTAAATATAAACAAACATTTCCTAATGAGAAAGCAACATTCTTAGCCTTTTTTTATATCTTTTTAAATTCCTTTGAAATTCCTTACAATCACTTGAAATACTTTTGAATATTTTTAAGTCCCTTGAAATTATTTTAAATCTTTCAAAGTAGATCACCCATATAAATTAGGTTTTATGAATTCAACATAAAGTTGGCCAATAGAATTTTACAGAAAATTGAAAATGCATACCAGATCCAACTTTTCCATTTGACGGAGTTTCAACGTGAAAAGCAGGATCAACTGACTTCTTGAAATTGGGCTGTGGTTGTAATCCGATAGGAACTATCGGAAGCGTTGTGCATTCTGAAGCAGATCTGCCTGGTCTTTTCGCTATGGGTCTCTTTACAATGACTTTACTTTGTGTTTGAGAATCTGTAAGCCCTTTACCTGCTTCTTCCGTTGATATAATTGAGATATTTAATATATCTGTTGCTCTGAAACATAAATTAATACACAGATATAGCTTCATATATTAAAAAGAGATATCACTGTTTCAAGAATCGAATCTACCTTAAGGGCATGTGTTACTTACCATCCGAGCAAATTTAAATAACCTGGGTTTTTTCTCTCAATTTGTACTTTTTCAAAAAAATAATAGTCCAAAGATGTAAAGAATTTGAACAGAGACGTCTGTGCGCTATTGGTGCATTATTATTATTATTTATTTTTTCGTAAAAATTGAGAGAAAACCAAGGTTATCTAAATTTGCTCAATTTAATTAAGGGCATGTAATACTTTACCATAAGAGCAATTTAGTTTACCCAATTATACATTCATAATAATAAATATTTTTAGCTAATAAGAGTCAACAAACCTTCGTGTACATGAGAGGAAGGTTTATTGACTCTTATTCGCTCAAAATATTTATTAGTATGAATGTATAATTGGGTAAACTAAATTGCTCTTGTGGTAAAGTATCACATGCCCTTAACCAAAAACATTTACCCATATCAAAATCCTCCTTTGTTTTTCGAAAAGACAATATATTGTTGTACTGAATATACTACCCTAACAAAAAGAATTGATCAATATTCAGACTCTCCCCTACATTTAAGGCGGTTCAATTAACGGACAAAAAGTCATTTCGAAAATTTCATTTTCCGGCCGCAAAAATTCATGGTTTGAAGTGCCGTTCGACAGGGGCGTGTTTATTGAAGAGTTCCCGCTAGGGTGATCAAACTGGTCACCCTAGCCTAAACTGTCTATCGAAACAATGCTATTGAGCTGTTTTCGAAAAATACCTCAAAAGCAGCCTTCTTCACATCGAGAAACACTCCTTGTCATTTTCGAAATGACTTTTTGTCCGTTGCTCCAGTAACCTTAAAGAATATGTAACCTTAAATATACTACTGTATCCGAAAACATTGACTCATGCCGTTATTACTAAAACCAAAAATATTTACTTACACACTCAACTCTCGCAAGTTGGACAATCTCGGGGGTAACGTGTCCAACAAGCGGATGCGATCAAAATAGTACGAGCGAGCGCCGAGTACTCTTAAGATGCAGTCCCATGTCGGCAGAAAACGTCGGCATAAAGCAGAAAATCATGAGTGTGATTCTCATGAGTAGACTCTGAACCCGTGCTCAAGATTCGTTCATTTCTATACTACGCAGGCTACGCCGTACGACACTGACTTCAAGGTCACTTCGAGCGCCGGCACTTCAGTTTAGGCAAAGATATTATTATTAGTAGATGCGGTGCTCGCCTAGTAACCTAATATAAATGTAGTTGGCGCGTTAGTCGAAAGTATTCAGGCTACTCCGCAGTGCGGGGTAGCCCGACACTTTTAGAATGTCGCGCCAACTACATTTATATTAGGTTACTAAACCAGCACCGCATTTGTCACCGGTTACTAGCGTCTGCTAGACCAGCACCGCATCTACTAATAATAGTATCTTTGGTTTAGGCTCTCAAGGGACGCTCGGGGGGGACGTGAAATCAGTCAAGCGTGAAAATTGTCTAACAGGCGAATGTCCAACTTGCGAGAATTGAGTGTATTGAGACGCTTTGTATGTTCTTGAAAAAGAAATAAATAGATTAACTTAATCAAAAAAATTTATCCACTTGTTCGAAGTAAACTGAGCAAATCCAATTGTAAGGTTAAAATTTTGGATCAGGCACGTAAACGAAACTCTTACTTTAATTCAACTCGAGGTGAAGAATGTGGTACGCCATTGCAAAACGCTTTTGTCAAGGTCACAATACGATCATCAAGATCTACAATCTGACCTTGGTAAGTTCCTATTTCTTCAATGCATGTAATGGAAACGAAGCATCCTACAAATTGTTCAGTCATTGTAGATGGATTCTGAAAATAGAAAGAAAATCAAATTCCATTCAATTAAATGCGCCAAACCTTAAAAACGAAAAGAATCTGTTTTTGTTTTTAAGGAGTTAGTACACGGAGAGAAAAAACGTATGTTAGACGTATGAAAAATGCATACAGTTCATATTTAAGGACTTTATGTTTATTTATAATTTTGAAAGTTAATTTTTCGCTCTATGTTTTCAAATAATCAAAATTTTGAGTTGACGTAAGGAAATTGAATATTCATTATATCGAGACGAATCGATTGACCTGTACGATTAATTTATTTCAATGAAAAATAAGAAAGTTATGCTTTATTGTAATTTTCGAAAATGAATTTTTTGAATATAACTTTTCAAGTAATCAAAATTTAATGCTGATGTAAAGAATACTTAATGCTTCTTCTATGAAGATGCAAACCATAGTTGCTTACAGGAAGCAAAGTGCTCATTGCATGAGTACAAAAGTTGATACAACTTGACAGCTAGTTTGAAAATGTTATTTGCACTCAATCTTTGTGATTCATATATTCCCCAATATATTAATATATATAATATAGAATATAGTATATAATAATATATATATATATATGCTAATATACACGGTGTCCCATTTTAATCTATCACCCCCAATATCTTCTAAAATACGTTATCTACGAAAAAATGGTTTAGACAAAGGTTGACCAGGACGGAGGGGGACAGAGGACTGTACCATAAATTTTGACCTTGAGGTCAATTTTCAAGGTCAAATGAAGGTCAAGACACTTTTGTAAATGAGAACCCCTATTTTTGACTGCGGATTTGAAAAGATCGGGAAATTTCATTCCCAAAATGCTTCAAAGAAAAATTGTTTTTGTGACCTTGGAAAGGCAGAAAATGAAGGTCAAATGTTTGAGAAACGACTAGATGCATATTTTCTTGATTTTCTTGGATTTTCGTGGTAAAAAAACGTTCAAGATGCTTCAGAAAAATCGATGGAATGATAAGGGGTACATAAACTTGACCGTCATGACCTTACAGGTCAATTTCCAAGATCACTTGAAGGTCAACAAGATTTTTCTTAGGCTGTAAAACTTTTATTTGACTGCAGATAAGTCTGCGGATTAAATAAGAGCAAGAAATTTGGTGTAAGAAAAATTATTGCTTGGATAAATTTTTTTTGTAGACTTCAGGCTAAGGGTCCTAATCAAAACAACCCCTTAAACACGCTCTAGCAGTAACAATAAGATGTAAAGACTCTGTGAATATTTTTCGATGTACTCCTTGAGGAAAATTATCATTTTTCGAAAATATCGAACTCTGTGCCCGGATGAATTTTTTATTTCGACTTCAGGCTGTGGGTTCTTATCAAAACAACCCTCTAAACACACCCTGACAGTAAAAATCATTTCTGATAAGATGTAAAGACTCTGTGAATATTTTTCGATGTACTCCTTGTGGAAAATTATCATTTTTCAAAAATATCGAACTCTGCCCGGATGGATTTTTTATTTCGACTTCAGGCTATGGATTCTTATCAAAACAACCCCCTAAACACACTCTGACAGTACCAATCATTTCTGAGAAGATGTAAAGACTCTGTGAATATTTTTCGATGTACTCCATCAGGAAAATGATCATTTTTCGTAAATATTGAACTCTGTGCCCGGATGAATTTTTTATATCGACTTCGGGGTATGGGTTCTTATCAAAAAAACCCCATAAACACACTCTGACAGTACCAATCATTTTTGATAAGATGTAAAGGCTCTGTGAATATTTTTCGATGTCCTTCTTGAGGAAAATTATCATTTTTCGTAAATATCGAACTCTGTGTCCGAATGAATTTTTAATATCGACTATAGGCTATGGGTTCTTATTAAAACAACCCCCTAAACACTCTCTGAAAGTACATCGAAAAATATTCACAGAGTCTTTACATCTGATCAGAAATGATTCGTACTGTCAGGGTGTGTTTAGGGGGTTGTTTTGATAAGAACCCACAGCCTGAAGTCGATATAAAATGTTCATCCGGGCCCAGAGTTCGATATATTCGAAAAATGATCATTTATCTAAAGAAGAAGATCGAAAAATATTCACAGAGCCTTTACATCTTATCAGAAATGATTATTACTGTCAGGGTGTGTTTAGAGGGTTGTTTTGATGAGAACCCACAGCCTGAAGTCGAAATAAAAAATTCATCTGGGCACAGAGTACGATATTTTCGAAAAATGATAATTTTCCTGAAGGAAAAGATCGAAAAATATTCGCAGAGCCTTTACATCTTATCAGAAATGAGTGGTACTGTCAGACTGTGTTTGGGGGGTTGTTTTGATAAGAACCCATAGCCTGAAGTCGAAATAAAAAATTCATCCGGGCACAAGGTTCGATATTTCCGAAAAATGATCATTTTCCTCAAGGAGTACATCGAAAAATATTCACAGAGTCTTTACATCTTATCAGAAATGATTAGTACTGTCAGGGTGTGTTCAGAGGGTTGTTTTGATAAGAACTCATAGCCTGAAGTCGAAATAAAAAATTCATCCGGGCACAGAGTTCGATATTTTCGAAAAATGATCATTTTCCTCAAGAAGTACATCGAAAAATATTCACAGAGTCTTTACATCTTATCAGAAATGATTTGTACTGTCAGAGTGTGTTTAAGGGGTTGTTTTGATAAGGACCCTTAGCCTGAAGTCTACAAAAAAAATGTATCCAAGCAATAATTTTTCTTACAGCAAATTTCTTGCTCTTATTTAATCCGCAGACTTATCTGCAGTCAAATAAAAGTTTTACAGCCTAAGAAAAATCTTGTTGACCTTCAAGTGATCTTGGAAATTGACCTGTAAGGTCATAACGGTCAAGTTTATGTACTCCTTAACATTCCATCTATTTTTCTGAAGCATCTTGAACGTTTTTTTACCACGAAAATCCAAGAAAATCAAGAAAATGTGCATCTAGTCGTTTCTCAAACATTTGACCTTCATTTTCTACCTTTCCAAGGTCACAAAAACAATTTTTCTTTGAAGCATTTTGGGAATGAAATTTCCCGATCTTTTCAAATCCGCAGTCAAAAATAGGGGTTCTCATTTAAAAAAGTGTCTTGACCTTCATTTGACCTTGAAAATTGACCTCAAGGTCAAAATTTATGGTACAGTCCTCTGTCCCCCTCCGTCCTGGTCAACCTTTGTCCAAACCATTTTTTCGTAGATAACGTATTTTAGAAGATATTGGGGGTGATAGATTAAAATGGGACACCGTGTATATATAACGTATACTGCTCTACTGGTTGCAGTTAACTCAACGTCGTCTTCATAGAACTTGGGTTCGCTCCCAAAATTAAATAAGGGGAGGTGAGGAGTCGAAAGGATCGCGTGTGTCGAAAGGAGTCGCATGTGTCGTGCTCGGCATCCGATTGGTTACTATTCGCGCGCATTTCAAAATGCTAAAAAATATAATTTTTATTGTTTATTATAAATAACGAAAAAAATTGTATTGTAGATAATGAAAATTAAATTTATTATAAATAATGAAAATAATTAAATTTATTGTAAATAATGAAAAAAATGCAAAAAGATACAAATAAGCGCGATACATGCGCAGTAGAGTTCGGGGCCCGCGTTGGGAGCACTGAAGGAAGGCGCCGCCAGCTCAGCAGTACCGTAGCTGCAAAGTGTGCAATACCCTAAGTCAGTTTTTACTATGATTCACTCGGTTCACGCATTCGCTGTCGGTCGTATTTTTGAGGTTGGATCACATATGTTTCTGAGTGTTTCTGCAGAGTTTCGTTGCAAAATACATATAAGTATGAATAAGTATGAAGAAGTTAAGTCCGGTACCTTGAAACAAACGATTTTAAATAAATATGGTATCTGCGAAAGAACGTATAACTGTGTGCTAGCTCGCGAATCATATTTAATGAATATGTCTCAAAATTATCAATTCACAAGGAAGAAATCTTCGAAAACAAGTGAAAATACAGGTTTGGATGCCGCTGTTTTTAAATGGTTTCAAGAAACCAGAAAAAAATGAGATCCAATATCCGGGCCGCTTTTGAAAGAGCAACTTTTGCTCCTGCATTAAACGAGAAACTGAACGGTCCTAAAACGTTTAATGTAAGTAAATAAAAGCAGTTAAATAAGTATTTTAAAAGCATGTATTATTTTCTATATAAGGAAATTTAAATGATACTTGAAAAAATGTTAAAGGTTTGATATTAAGTTCACCTAACCTCAAAACGTCTCATTTTTTATCATCTTCACTGTCATTTTTCGAAATTACAGAGAAAAGTATTTTATTTTTATAATCGTAATTTTCAAAATGTGTTATTTCAATAAGTAAGCGAAGGTGGCCTCTGCAGATTCAAGAAACGCTACGGAATTTGAAGTGCTGGTCTCAAAGGGGAGAAATTATCAAATGACTCTTCAAGTGCTGCAGAATTCTCAAAAATGTTTAAGGAAAAAATCGAATAGGAAAATTTGAATTTAAACAACATTTATAATGTAGACGAGTGAGGAATTTTATGGAGAGTATTGACGGCATACACTCTTGCTCTACATTCAGAGTTAGAATTTTCAGGATGAAAAGAGTGTAAGGATCGTGTGACAACTTTATTTTGTGCCAATGCAACTGGAAGTCATCGAATTCCATTGTTGACAATTGGATAATCTAAAACCTCACAATTTCTGAAAGATTTCTTCAGCAGAAAATCAGAAGAACGGCGCTTAAATAAGTTAAAATATTCTTCTTAAAAAAAAGCAAAGTATTTTTTCATTATTTTAAACAGCGCGCGGAAAGTAACCAATCAGACGCAACTCTTCAAAAGCAACCAATCAACCAGTTGCGCCATGAGCGACGCATGCATGAGCTTCAATGCACATCATTGTGGAGCCCGCAAAGGGAACACTGGTACATACGACCCTGACTTCTTCACCTGCTAAACTCACTCACAAAGTGTCATGACGAAACGAGGTATGAATACATTTGAGTAAGTATTTGACTTAATTATTATTTTTTCAATGATTAATATTAATATATTTGAAATTTTAATGTCTATATGGAAAACGGTATTACATTTTCATTACAAAACCATAATGTAATGTATTATATTTGTGTAAAATTTGACCGCCCTATTTTTTGTTAAATCTTCACGTTTTTTGACCTCCTGAACCCGAAACACATGGTTTTACCAATATGTCTGTGTGTGACGTAACAACTTTTTGAGTTTTCTTGAAAAATCGAAAATTCAAATTTTGAGCCAAATTACGCTCGATAGAAAGAAAATTATAAGAACATTATTATTGGTCTTTAAAAGATCTACAAATTTTCCCTTGACCATTTTTTAATACGATGATTAGTTTTTTTTTTTAATCATCTAAATATATTTTTTTTAATTCTAACACAAATCGCAAGGTTTGAATGATTTAATGTGATAATACAATCTTTTATAACAATAATCAATTGTTTATCATTTATATTTCTGTATGTATAAATAATAAATATTATATAATTATTAATACGATTAGTTCTTGATCCTGTATGTAACAATTACACAAAGCATATACAATTTTTTTAACCTTAGAAGAAATTAATATATTAAATAATGAAGGAGAGGATGAAAAATGAATTGATACACATGTTGACAAATTTTCTACATTGTTAGATGAAAATTTTGGTTGTCAAATACAAAGTACTTTATTGAAAGATTTACCTAACTTCATAAAAGATATTCCTCAGAATAGAAATTGTATTCAAATTTTATTTACAGGAGAAAGAGAGAGAGGGCATTGATTTTGCTTATTTTATATGATACACGAGTTCCGGTAATAAGAAGTTCATTGAAATAAATTAAAATGATATCAAAAATGTTCAAAAACGACATTGCTTTGCATTAAAAGTGTTGTGAATTTGAGCTAAATTTTCAATACTCATATGCAGATCAATTATGTAAAATTGAATCTATATTGAAATGTTGACAATCGTATGTCAAGGAAGGGATTAAATTGACTGCAATTTTCATGATCGTCTTAGAGAATTAATTTGACTTCAAATCTATCACTCTTGTTAAAATTAGAATATGCTCATTTTTGACAGAATTAAATTTACTTCAAATCAATCACGTCCGTCAGAATTGAAGTGTTTTCAGTCAAAAACGACATTGATTGAGATTAAAAGAGCTGATAAATCGCCCATATTCCAACTCATTTCTTTCTAGTTCAATCAACTCCTTCTTACCGGGTTGTTCATATTTATGATAGCTTCAATGACAAATTCAAAATCAGACGTTAAAAGTTATAGTTTAAAAGACAGGTGTTTTAATTCAGATGTTGTTTAATTAGAAAGATTATTTTCTTCTATTCTAAAAATGTATTTCGAAAATGTTCAGCAACATTAAAATAGTTACGATTGTGGTGTTTATGCAATTGCTTTTTGTACATCTTTGGTTTTCGGTATTCTTCCAAATACAGTTACTTATAATCATTCGAAAATGAGATCACACTTATTAAATATATATATATATATATATATGAATAGACGTCTTTCTCAGTTTCATTACATTAATAAAATTGTAGGATGTGCTCTTGCAGTTAATCACTATGAAGAATGTAATCAAAATATAGTAAGTTCTATTGTAATATTTGAAAATGTTTGCAACAATTTTAGTTATGAAAAAATGAATAATAGGGTAATGAGCATTGAAGGATAAAAACTAATAATTTCTGCTAAAAATAGAGACGAAATAGAATAATAGAATAAAAAAAGTAAAAAAAATAGTGGATGCATTACAAAAAGATTTTAAAATAATTCAAAAAGAAAAACAAATGCGGAAAAACAACGTCGTTATTGTGAAAATAAAAAAACAAAGAATGCATTAGATGACTAGTGTGGTCATAGTGGTGTTTTTTTGGAATGTATACCAGAATACCCTTCAAGATTACGTTCTTTATTAGATGGATCACATCCTAAATCTGGTCACTTTCTTGGAAATATAAGAGCTTATAATAACTCATTTTCATTTGCTTCTTTTACTTTAAAGAAGGTAATGTACAGAAGAAGATTTAATGTTAACAAACAAATGAGGTAGCTGCAATTTTCAATAAGAGCTTAGGCCGCGCGCTTGAGCGCGCGTGTTTCGTCTATAGGAACAGAAATGACAATTTAATTTCGCCCGCCATATGAACTGACCAATAAGGTTAGCGCACTACGTATGAAGTTAGCTGAAAGGTAACGCGAAATGTGGAACCCAATGTGAAGTTGTCTGAAATCCATGTCTTTTTTAGAAAAGGACCAATTCAGAAGGTGAAATTCCAAAATCTTGTGTAACAATTTACAGTAATTTAACAAAATCATTAAAAATAGATAATAGTTTGGATCCAAATGTAGAACCTTGAACATATCCAATATTTTATGGAGACGGGTCTGGAGGTTACGATATGAATATGATGCGCAATGACAAAGATAAACGACTTAAAAAACAAAAAATAAGGTGGGAAAATTATTTAAAATATCGCATAGTGTTTAGAGACGAATTTAATCAATTTTTGTTTGGTGGAATATTATTTCAACAGTGGATAGTTGATAATTATATAAAAATTGAAAAAGATTGACTCACTTATTTTAGAAATAATCATTTAAAAATAAGATCTGAATCATAAATGATTAGTAGATCATTTACGAAATAATGCTGAATCAATTCATAGTAATATTGGAAAGATAGTTGTTTTACCATCAATATTTGTTGGATCTCCTAGAAATATGACGCAAATCAAGGTTCATTGGCAATTGTAGGTAAGTTTGGAAAGCCAGAGTTATTTATAAAAATGACTTGCAATCCAAAATGGAAAGAAATTGAAGAGAATATTTTTCAAAATCAAAGTGCAGTAGATAGATCAGATATTGTGGGTAGAATATTTGCTTTAAAAGTAGATGTTTATTAGATAAAGTAATAAAAATAAAATTTTTTGGTGAGGTACTCTTTCTTACTTCTCGGTTATAGAATTTCATAAAAGAAAATTACCGCATAATTTAAACTTGATTTCAACCAGCTTGGGCATCCTAACCTCAACTGTCAGATTGACTTGGAAATATTTTCTCGTTATGAAACTTAGAAGTCCTTCTTTGACTCTGCTCAATTACGTCACAAAAACCAGGGGCTCTCTCCATCATCCGTGTTCAAGATACTAACAAAAAGCTATAACCCCCATTTTACGGACATTCGAAATGTTCCTACTCTTTCCCAAGAGCCAATCAAGAGCGACCTAGATGAAGGGAGTTACCAGCCATGCCTATAAAAACAACGGCACAAAGTGTAAATCGTCAGTCCCTTGAATCCCTTCCCAGCTAACATTGTGTAAGCATCTTATGAATTGACTAGATAAATAAAAATCCTAAACCTACTCCAAGCATTCCCTTGTTTCCTTCGCATCCTGCATGCTTCCATTTCAGAGAGACCTTATAGAGAACCGAATGAAGAGAAGAAGAAGAAGACATCGGGATTCCTGTTCGCCAGAACGAAGTGAATCATCCCTGTGGACGACTTCTACCCAAAATCCCGACTTCAGAATATTTAAATCCCGTAACCCTCTTCTGAGTTATGAATTATTGGCGTTGAGTCCCACGAACGTCACCTACAGGTTGAATCAAGGTCCTCCAACCCGGGTTCCAATCGACTGGTACCCTCCACTTCCTACTTCCTCTCCAGATTTCGGAACTGTCAAATCCAGCTCCGAAAGTCAACGGCTGACAGTATCCTCTTCAGGATCCGTCCGTCTTCCAAACCCTGAAACCACCGCAACCCCTTACCTGGACCTGAGTCCCGGTAGAAGCTCTTGGTTTGTCACACCACCTCCCTCCCCGAAAAAGGGAAATAAGGTAGATAATGAGCCTTGTAAGTTATGTAGTCAGCGGTGTCCAGACGACCATTCGCTCCCTCCATATTGGAACTGACTTTTAGGAGTTGAACCTACAAGAACTAAAATCTCATCGACGAATAAGAATACCAATCCTCCTATAAAGGTGATTGTTATTCGACGACGAACGCGGCCTATCACTTTAGGTGACAGCAACGCCTGTGACTATCCCATTTCTCTAAATCATTTAATCTCTTCAAAAACTCCCGCTGCTTGAGATATCTGATTACCCTCCAAAATCCCATTGGTTCTTTTAAGAACCACCAAATTTCTTAAAATAAAGATATAACACTAATTGTACCTTTTAATACTAATCTCCTTAGTAACCTAAAAAAAGAAAGTAGCATTTTTTCCAACGAGCTATTTTCTTTAATTGATTTAGCATAACTCCTTTAAGCTGTTATTAAATTTGAATACAAAATAAAGACATAATGAGAAAAAGATGAAAGATGTAAAGGCTCGCGCGAAACATCTAGTGTATATATGAGATATATATATGGTGTATATTATGATTAAAAATAATATACATTTATTGAAATAATACACTGCTTAGGGTAACTGCGAATAAGGCGTTGGATAAACGGACTTGGAAATCCGTGAAAATAGAAATTTTCAAAAATGATTCTAAGTCCGATCCTGCGTGAGCATATATATTTTAGAAAAAGGTATTATGGGATATGTGGCGACAACTTACTTAATATGTTGGGTCCTGAGTAGTCCTGGGTCCTATAGAAATGAAATTTCTTTCCAGCTTCGATGAGAAAATTAATATTTTGTCAGAAAATATTCATTTTCTGGAACAGATCAAATGCAAACATAGCAGACGAGTCCCGAGATAGAAACACTAAGTGTCAGACGCACTCGTATTTATGAATTATTTCCAGCACAACACGGACACTAATTAAAAAAACCGTCAAACAGTCGAATGAATATTTCTGACAAAATATTCATTTTCTCATCGAAGCTGGAAAGGAATTTCATTTCTATAGGACCCAGGACTACTCAGGACCCAACATATTAAGTATGTTGTCGCCACATATCCCATAATACCTTTTTCTAAAATATATACGTTCACGCAGGATCGAACTTAGAATCATTTTTGAAAATTTCTATTTTCACGGATTTCCAAGTCCGCTTATCCAACGCCCTTAATAAGGAATAAATCATTAAATCATGTTAATGAAAAAAAATTTATCTTTATTTTGTAATATCTGAATAAACAGTCCCGGACCGAGGTATAGAATTTAATATGATTATAATTTTTAAATAACTATCTATAATTTACATGATGTTTAAATAAAATATAAAGTGTGAAGCGCGAGTGCTGTGATGAGAAAGTGTTCCTTAAGGTTGATAGATCCTTAAGTAAATAGGTTTATTTTCTTAAGGGCATGTATTACTTACCCGATCCCTACCTTACCGACATTTTTTTCTCTGTACCGCTAGATCTACATTTATTGAGATACCACATTGAAAATTTCTATATTTGAAGCTAAAGCCTTAAGGTACGTTTGTCTGGTCCTAAATATACAAATTTTTTCAAAACTTTTTTTTTTATTTTTACAAAAATTTAAGAGCAAACAAACATACATTAGCATATTTTCTTTAATTTTATAAATTTTCAATTTGATATCTTTATAAATGTAGACATAGCGTTACAGAGAAAAAAATGTCGGTAAGGTAGGGATCGAGTAAGTAATACATGCCCTTAATTTGAAACTAAAATAATTTAAATAAAAGTATAATTTTATTTTTAATTATATACATTAACTTTTCATAGGAGATAATGTAACAATCGGGCCGAAGCATAGTGGGTTAAAAAAAAATTTTGCGGACAAATTGATATTCAGAAGCTATTTCTGAACCGATTTGAGCATTTTTTTTTAAATTAAAGCTTATAAAATTCCGCAAAAAATTGTCTATCCATATTTTGAAAAAAAAATTTCTTTTTTTTTATTTAATAACAAAAATGAAAAAAAAAAAATTTTGTTTTTTGAGTACCGAGTTTCGAGAAATACTTGTATTCAATCCCAAATTCCTAGAATCAATGAAGCAACTATCTAGGAAAGTTGTCCAATAGCTTAGAAATTGTTTAAAAATTTATTGAATTTGTTTTAAACAAATAAGTGGGTAAAAATGGATTCATGGGGATTGACAGTGATTCGTCAATTTATTCGCACTAAAGATGAATCATTTATAGACAGAAACCGATTTTCAATTAAATTCATCAAAGACAATAAATAATTTGTTATTTCATAAACAAATTTTATAAACAATTAACCATATCAGGTATTTATGATGACATAAATTAAGTTTTTTCTACTGAATCGGCCAAAAATTATAGACAAATGTCACTTACTTACCCGATTTAGTCATTCAATAATAATTAAAGATTTTTTAAACAAATTTAGTTAACAAATGCACTGTTTGGCTATTTTTAGTGGTAGAAACTTGGTTCTTTCAAGATAATCAAGTGTAAATGACTAATTTTTAAACCTTTAGGGAGTTTACATGACAATAAACAATTTTAATTGTTAACAACAATTATATAAACAAATTTTTATCAGCATCGGAATTTTTTGAGAAAAAAAATGTGTTTCTGCAATTCATGAGCAACTTATTATTTAGCAATGACTCTTTGCTATCAATCAATAACAATTGATAATTGTTTTAACAAAATTAATTAACAAATGCATTTCTCGGCTATTTATAAAAGTAAAAACTCAGGGTTTTCAACGTATCTTACTGTTTATAACTAACTTTTAAACATTTTTTTATACTTTTAAACTCTTTAATTTTTTCTATACTTTTAAACTACACTCGAATCTCCCAAATGTCAAGAAATTCTTCATCTCTATAGTCACATCAATTGCGCATGCGTATTGCGTATAATATAATATTTTTTAGAATTTTAAATTGCGCGCGAATAACAACCAATCAGATGCTGAACGCAAAGCGTGCGCAGTAGTTATCAAGTGAGATTTGAGAAATACGGACTTGGCATTTGAGAAAAACATGACTTGAATTTTGGGAGAACTTGAGATTTGGGAAGTTGACATTTGAGATACTCGAGTGTATCTATATATTAGGTGAACCGTGCCCGAAATTCCGAATCAGCTCATGCAAGAACACTCTAATAAGGTCACTTAACTCCGGTGGAGGGGGTGAGCCAGGAAACGTAATCAGTGGTGGGGATAAACAAGTTCGCTTACGCAGATTTAGATTTAGATTTGAAACTGCGCATTCTGTAATTAAAAATGGAATCCCTCGAAATTTCAAATAGGGAATTATGCAATGTGCTCTTTCAATCGACTTCGAAAACGATAGAAGTTTTACTGAATTATTTTCAGGAAAAATATAATCCATCTGATAGATTACGATAGATTATTCGTGTTAATCTTACTCGCTATTTTATGCGTTTATGAAAAAATGGAAACAATCTTTTTCAAGGCTAAGACCACTAGAAGAACTTTTCCTTGAGCAAACTGAAACCTGGTTAGAATTAAGTTTTACAGCATCATCAAAGGTTTAAACAATTTTTGCTTGTGAAATTTTTTTTTAATAAAATAATTACTGCTAATCTATTGGAATATTTATAAATATGTATTTATCTATTTTTAATTATTTAAACAAATACCATTTGTTTGAAAAATTTTTTTCAATATTATACAAATTTAAAAATTACTGCTGGTATATCCTAATATAAAAGTTTTTTCTATTTAGAATGAGAAGAAAGCCACAAATTTACTGCTAAAAAAAGTTCGTATTTCTTATAAATTAATTTAATTACATAATTATGTATAAATTAGATATTTATATATATAAAAATATCTTTATAAGATATATATCTTTATATCTCTTTAAGTATAACAATTATTAAAAGGTATGTTAGTTGAACAAGAAACCAATCACAGCTTATTATAGATTCTTATTAAACATTTGTATTGTTGGCTGGTGATTATTGCCCCTCGTCTTCGAAATGTTTTAAATAAATGTATACTTTCAAATCAATCTAAAAAAACATTTTTTTCATTTACAAATCTATTAACTATCGTATAAGATGTTTGTCTCCAAGTTGTGATTTATTCATTAATCATAAATAAATAGAAAAACTTTGAATTCAATGAAAATTTCGTAATTGATTTTTTGATGAAGTTCTTAGAATATGATAATATTTATTATCATCTGTTTATAAATGTCCCAGTAAAATTGGAACCCAAAAATGTTTTTTGCATTATGGCCATAAGATTCAAAAACGAAAACAATTACCATTTTTCTATTATTATTTCAAATTTATTATTAAAAAATTCTATTTCTAAATGCCGTAACAAAATGAGCATGTGGTATGGCTTTTCCCGCTCAGGTTTTAGTGTTTTATTCGTGGGAAATTTATTTCAATTTTTTCTAAAAATTGTCTCATTGATCTCCATATCATATATTTTTTTCATCAAAATCGGTTCAGCCACTTTATATAAAAAAATGTTTTTTTATTTTTCTTTTCCACTTCATAACTCCTATAAAAATAAATTTTCAAGGTTGATGTTAAAAGGGTTCTCGTATTACATGAGTACCAACCTATGGTACCAATTCGGATTTGATAGGTGAAAAAAAAATCTTTCATAATCGACAAGATTTGTAAATCTTCAATTCAAGACGATTAGTCTTTAAATGTTTCAGTGGGTTCGGGGGGTGCAGCGTGGATTCGATAGGTGAAATCGTCGGGTAAAAGACTGCGAGGGGTCCTCGCACTAGCGCCTCTACATTTGTCACGGGGTAACTAAATCGGGGGGTGAAGAGTGCGGGGTATCCTGCTACTTTTAGACTGTTGCGCTAACTACATTTGTCACGGGCAACTAGACCAACACCGCATCTACTGTAATATTATCTTTGCCTAAACCTAGAGTTTAAAAATTATCGAGAATTTTAAATCTGGTAATATTACCGAGAATATTACCGCGAATATAAACAAAAATGAGAACTTATCGAGAATTTAAGTTTTTAAAATGCTTTTAATAATTTAAAACATTTAATTTATAGCTGAAATAGATAACTTTACTTCATAGAATAATTTCATAATTCAATACGCTGCAAAACAAGGGCACATAATATATTTTTTCAGAATTTAAACATGTTGGATCGAACCTCTAACCTTCAAATTCGATTGCTTCATATTTTACTTCATAAATATTATAATTATTATAATTAGATATTTTTTGGCTCTATATAGGTAGTCATTTTTTAAATAGAATTGTGATTACAGATCGAAAAAAATCTGTAATCTCAATAATTTTTGAGTAAAATGAAAAAATGCAATTTTTAGGCTAATTTTGAATTCCTTGTTTTATGAAAAAAGTATTAAAAGTAAATATTTTTTCGTTCTATAGACACATTTTTATTTCAAATCAGAATATTTCTATAAAGCGAAAAGATATTTAATTGTAATAATTGTTGATTAAAATGGGGAATTTAATTTTGAGGTTAGAATTTGGATCCAACACCCGTAAAATAATATTTCCAAAAAATAAAATTAGAGGTAATTTACCTGTAAAGTGTTAAAAATAGCTTACTGAATTTGTCAGGAATATATATTTTTAGTTAGTTCAATTTATATTTTCTTAAGTTGAAAGTAAGAGAAAATAAGAAAATCATCATTAGATATATTGAACAAAATCTATTTTATTATTTTTATTTGCAACGGCAAATAATGAACGCAAATAATGTAACAGACGTTTGAAAATACAAAATCATAAATTATTAATCGCTTACATTTTAAAAACATTAGTTTATATAAATTATATTTGTTATTTGTAACTCTCAAATAACGAAGAAATAGAAATTATCGAAAATCGATGAAAGTAACATTGGTCCGGTAATATTACCATAATATTACCGTTTATATTACCATCGTAATATTACTCCTTTAAAACTTTACCTAAACGAGTCTTTCTTATCTGGAGGTGACGTATTACACTCAGAAAGAAAAATACATTTTGATGACAATTAAGGGCATGTGTTCCTTACCATATGAGCAAGTTTATAAACCCGGGTTTTTCGTACAATTTTTAAATTTTCAAAAAAATTTTAGTCAACATCCGTCCGATAAATTAATTTTCTATTGATCTTAAAAATCCTATTTTCAAAAAAGCGCTCCAGATTTTCGTTATAGATATTATTTTTAAATCTCATTCATTGTGTTAGAATTAAAAAAAAATATTTTTGATGGTTAAAACAAAAACTAATCATATTAAAAAATGGCCAAGGGAGAAATTGTAAATCTTTTAAAGACCAATAATTATGTACGTATTTGGCTCAAAATTTTAATTATAATTTTAATTATTATTTCAAGAAAATTCAAAAAATTGTTACGTTAATCCTGAAGGAATTTAGGGGGGTTAAAAACGTAAAGATTTAACAAAAAAATAGAGGGGTGGGGTTAAATTTTACACAAATATAATACATTTCTCTCATGAAAATGTAACAAGCGAAATTAGATTCTACTCTTATAAACAAAAATCATTTCATTATTATTTATTATAGTTGTTTTTTGTATATTAGTATATATGCTATGAAATTACAATAAATATATATAAGTAAACTAGTGCATTATTATCAATAATCCATCAAAATATCCTTTATGCAAAAATTTAAAGAAATGACGTTAAGTATAAATTGGCAAATTCTCACAAGAAATTATAAGGTCAGATAAGAAAACGCTAAATTATGAAATATAATTATACCTGATTCTTATGGTATACGGTTCTAGAACAGAAGAGTAGCAATTGAAACCATAAAACTTTCCAAAAATAAGTATCAACTTGTTAGGTTATGAAGCATGTTGACACCCCATATACATAGTGAATACACATTAAAGGAGAGGTCAAACTACGAAGAAGTAACATAAAGGCGCCTTCACCAGGGTTGTGCTCGTATAATACTCCACGTATTATACACAGGGATGGGTAAGTAAAATACTCTAGGTAATTTACATAGTTTTTTACGGTAAATTACTAGGTATTTTACGTCAGTAGTTTATTACATGATGTAAATTACCTCAACATAACCTAACTTTTGAAACAAACCGTGACGTCATAACCTGTGGATAAAATCACTTGCCAACAGATCATTATCCTTCACAGGTAATCAAACTTTACTGAGATGAACAATTTTAAGAAAACTACTCATAAATAATATGTTAATTACTTCTATTATTTATATAAAATGTTGTTTATTTATTCGAGTAACAAAAAAACATGTATAAAATCGATTATACGTAATAAAGATTGGTTATTTGTCGTTCCACAGGTCCGACATTTTGTTCATGTAATTAACTAGGTATTTTACCTGTTTTTTACGTAAAATACCTCATTTAGGTAATTTACGTAAAAAACCTCGAGTGACGCGTCACTGCACAACCCTGATTATACGTGGTTTTCTACGCGTATATTATTACGTATACACTCGACTTCCCCTATAGTAAAGAAGTCGAAACCAGAGTCGTTCCCAATAATAAAAAAATTCCTTTCCTCAAATTTCACATCAATTGCGCATGCGTCACATCAAATACAGATACAGCCAATCAGATGCCAATCGCAACGCATGTGCAGTAGTTATCAAGTGTGAATTGTGAAATATTCTGTTTACTATTGGGAACATTACTATTGGGGAAGTTGAGTGTATTACCTCTTTATAGCCAAAATACACGCTCGCCAAAGTGTCGAAACCTTCCGCGTTTACATAAGAGTAAAAGAGATAGAGCATGAAAAATTGGAGCGTGTATTTTGGCCATTAGTTTTCTACGGTATATTACGTCCCAATGGAAACATACAGTGCACATGCTTCAATTCAAAACATAACATATTTTTTAGAAAGTGAGGTTATGCTTTGTAAGGCGGCCATCTTGGAAACGTCACTTCTAGGAGTTTTCTACATTTTCTACGCTTTACAACTGTTTTCGACGTATATTACGTCAAAAACGTGTTATACGAAGAAAACCTCGAGTGATGCGTCACTGCACAACCCTGGCATTCACACCTTTTGTATTTCGGTCGTCGACCGACAGGGTTGCACACGTAATTTACCTTAGGTAAATTATATGAGGTTTTTGACGTAATTTACGTACGTATATTACGTTGAAGACACCAAATTCATATTAGGCTGTGCAATGTGACGTCACAGGCCACATGGTGGGGGGTAGCAAAGATATTAGTACCTAGATGCGGCATAGGCCAGAAGTGGGGACGATTTTAGGTGGGGATATTTGCATTTTAGCCTATGTGATGAATGTGGATTTAGTTCCTA
Source organism: Synergus umbraculus (assembly GCA_900474325.1). NCBI lineage: Eukaryota > Metazoa > Arthropoda > Insecta > Hymenoptera > Cynipidae > Synergus > Synergus umbraculus. The sequence goes on from UCOK01019358.1 coordinate 22,866, forward strand.
CATTCATCGTTGCACAATAGCGCTTCGCGCGATAATTTAAATCAATATTCCAACTTTATTCTGATCTAAAATTTCCCACGAGTAATTTCACGTTAGTTTCTTTTGGAAACATCAAAGAAATAGTTTTCTTTTGTAGAGGATTGGAAATTCCCAGGATTAATTTACGAGTGGAAAGTCCCGAGTTTTTAATTATTTTATGAGTTTCTTCCTTAGAACCACTCAGTGGGTGGAAACTAAACGTTAAAGAGTGGCGCAGTATTCGCGCGCCCTCTAAAATATGAAACCACTAATCGGAACTAAAATTCAATATGGTGGCGTATGCCGGGAAATTTTGAAATGTAAATGAATTTAAAATAAAAGAAGCAGTTATTTATTCGTGTAAAAAATTGAGATAAAAAATATCTATGAAATTTTTTATCTACATTTTTTACACGAATCAATAGCTGTACCTTTTATCCATTTCATATAATGACGAGGAATATTGTGAACACATAAATTATAAAAGGGATATCAATTGATACGAACACAATTTAAAAATGTATTAAAGTATTTATTTATTTAATAATATTAAATGTAATTATAATTGAAGAAAGTAAACATGAAACTTAATTTGAAAATTCACACATGTTGAAC